>ONZH01010441.1:0-83899 GCA_900303285.1 Rhinella marina
GTCATACCCCCCCTGCATGTTGATTGGTGGAAAAAGAGCGCCAGGGAAGGTGGGAGGGGAAACGAATTCTAAGTGCGCCATCGCCGTTATACTCGATTGAAATCGAGTATGCCGAATATCGTAGTATTCGATCGAATACCGGCTCGATCGAACACTACTCGCTCATCTCTAATAATAAGTTGTATGCAAAATTAGAGAAATGTGCTTTTGCGGTACATGAGGTGCAATTTTTAGGATACCTGCTTTCATCTTCAGGTTTTCGTATGGATCCAGAGAAAGTCGGTGCTGTTCTGAACTGGGACCGACCTGAAAATCTGAAGGCTCTTATGCGATTTTTGGGGTTCACCAACTATTACCGAAAATTTATTAAGAACTATTCGACTATAGTTAAACCCTTAACTGACATGACTAAGAAGGGGACGGATGTCTCAGTGTGGTCTGAGGCAGCATTGCAAGCCTTCTCTGCTGTAAAGGAGTGCTTTTCCTCTGCCCCTATATTGGTGCAGCCAGATGTGTCACAACCTTTCATTGTGGAGGTTGACGCATCCGATGTGGGGGTAGGAGCTGTGTTATCACAGGGCCCGTCACCTGGTAAATGGCGCCCATGTGCTTTTTTTTCGAAAAAACTCTCTGCGGCGGAGAGAAATTATGATGTGGGTAACAGAGAGTTACTGGCCATTAAGTTGGCTTTTGAGGAATGGCGTCATTGGTTGGAAGGGGCGATTCATCCAATCACGGTATTCACTGATCACAAAAATCTGGCTTACCTGGAGTCGGCTAGACGACTTAATCCGAGGCAGGCCAGATGGTCTTTGTTCTTCACCAGATTCAATTTCATTGTCACATACCGTCCTGGGGTTAAGAATGTGAAGGCGGATGCCTTGTCACGTAGTTTTCCCGGAGGTGGTGATTTTGAAGATCCTAGCCCTATACTGTCTGAAGGAGTGGTGATATCCGCTCTTTACCCTGATCTTGAGGCTAAAGTGCTTGAGGCCCAGGGAGATGCGCCGGAGTCTTGCCCTTCCGGGAAGTTGTTTGTTCCTTCTGATTTGCGTTGTAAGGTGTTTGAGGAGCATCATTCTTCGGTGCTTGCGGGACACCCTGGGAGTAAATCCACTGTCGACCTCATCTCTCGTAGATTCTGGTGGCCAGGTCTGCGTAAGTGTGTTGAGGAATATGTGTCAGCCTGTAGTGTCTGCGCACGCTCTAAGGTGACACATACTCGTCCCTCTGGACCCCTACTTCCATTACCCATCCCGTCCAGACCATGGACTCACCTATCCATGGACTTCATCACTGATCTGCCTGAGTCGTCTGGTAAGACAGTTATTCTGGTGGTTGTAGATCGTTTTAGTAAAATGGCGCACTTTATTGCATTACCCGGACTCCCCAATGCTAAAACTCTTGCACAAGTGTTTGTTGACAACATTGTGAAACTTCATGGCATTCCCACTGACGTGGTCTCTGATCGTGGGACTCAGTTTGTGTCCAGATTCTGGAGGGCGTTCTGTACCCGGCTCGGGGTACAACTGTCTTTCTCCTCTGCCTTTCATCCCCAGACGAATGGACAGACTGAGCGTACCAATCAGAATCTGGAGACTTATTTGAGATGCTTTGTCTCTGAGAACCAGGAAGAGTGGTCCTCGTTTTTGTCTCTGGCTGAGTTTGCCATAAATAATCGCAGACAGGACTCCACTGGTAAGTCACCATTTTTTGGTGCATATGGCTTTCACCCGCAGTTTGGCACATTTTCTGATTCTGATACTTCTGGTATTCCTGAGGAAGAACGTTTTTTCGTCATCATTGTCTTCCATATGGCGAAAAAATTCAAAATAACTTGATAAATATGGGTAACAAGTACAAACGTGTGGCTGACAGGAGACGCATGAATGGTCCGGACCTAAATGTGGGTGATTCTGTGTGGCTGTCTACTAGGAACATTAAGTTGAAAGTTCCTTCTTGGAAGCTGGGTCCAAGATTTATTGGCCCATATAAAATCACGGCCATTATTAATCCTGTAGCATTTCGTCTTGAACTTCCTCAGGCCCTGAAAATACATAATGTGTTTCACAGATCTTTGTTGAAGAGGTATGTTGAACCTCTGGAGCCATCTCCCTTGCCACCCGTGCCTGTCTTGGTGGATGGTAATTTGGAATTTCAGATTGTCAAGATCATTGATTCTCGAGTTCTTCGTGGTACCCTTCAATATCTGGTTCATTGGAAGGCTTATGGTCCTGAGGAGAGGTCATGGGGTACCGGCATCTGACGTGAATGCCGGTCGTTTGATAAAAGCCTTTCACAGGTGTCACCCTGATAAAGTTGGTCCTGGGTGCCCGGTGGTCACCCGTAAAAGGGGGGGTAATGTCACGAGTGGGCTTGCGCCTGGAATCAGACGCTCTGCGCGGCTTTCTAAGTGACATGTTTGACAGGCTTCCCTGTGGTTTGGGTGCTGTTCTCCACACCCCTTCCCCTCAGCTGTTGCCGCTTGGCAATTAGCTTTCTGCTATTTACCTCTTCCTCTCCCAGTATCCCTTGCGGGTTATATCTTCTACATCCCTGATTGAGAGTGGTGTGGATCTCGGCTGAGATCCAGTTGCTGAGTTCTACTTAAAGTTAAGTGTTTTCCCTTCCTTTGGTTATTCCCGT
Source organism: Rhinella marina (assembly GCA_900303285.1). Classification (NCBI taxonomy): domain Eukaryota; kingdom Metazoa; phylum Chordata; class Amphibia; order Anura; family Bufonidae; genus Rhinella; species Rhinella marina. The sequence goes on from ONZH01010441.1 coordinate 2,647, forward strand.
TTTGAGTCTCTTGTTCCTCCTTATGCTTGGAGGAACGGGTTACTCTCTTGTGTCACTAGACTGCAGGGTGATCTAGGGTTTATCAAGATTAGGTTCCTGCGTATGGGCTTTCCTACCACCCGGGTTAGCTCATACTGGTAGCCAGCTAGGGCCTAGTCTTAGGGTCCCCTGCAGGAGGTGACCAGTTCCCTGGTTTTGTCTGTTCCCATCCTTCTTACGCTCGGTGTGGCCTTTCCCCCCACACCAGAGCGTGACAGAAACAGCCCCAAAGCATGATGTTGCCACCCCCATGCTTCACAGTAGGTATGGTGTTCTTTGGATTCAACTCAGCATTCACTGTCCTCCAAAAACGACGAGTTGTGTTTCTACCAAACAGTTCTACTTTGGTTTCATCTGACCATATGACATTCTCCCAATACTCTTCTGGAACATCCAAATGCTCTCTAGTAAACTTCAGACAGGCCCGGATACCTACTGGCTTAAGCAGGGGGACACGTCTGGCACTGCAGGATCTGAGTCCATGGCAGCATAGTGTGTTACTGACGGTAGCCTTTGTTACGTTGGATCCCAGCTTTCTGCAGGTCAGTTACTAGGTCCCAATGTATGGTTCTGGGATTTTTGCTCACAGTTCTTGTGAAACATTTTGACCCCACGGGGTGAGAACTTGTGTGGAGCCCCTGATTGAGGGAGATTATCAGTGGTCTTGTATGTCTTCCATTTTCTAATTATTGTTCCCACAGTTGATTTCTTCACACCAAGCTGCTTGCCTATTGCAGATTCAGTCTTCCCAGCCTGGTGCAGGTCTACAATTTTGTTTCTGGTGTCCTTCCACAGCTCTTTGGTCTTCACCATAGTGGAGTTTGGAATGTGACTGTTTGAGGTTGTGGACAGTAATAACAAGTTCAAACAGGTACCATTACTACAGGTAATGAGTGGAGGACAGAGGAGCCTTTTAAAGAAGAAGTTACAGGTCTGTGAGAGCCAGAAATCTTTCTTGTGTGTAGGTGACCAAATACTTATTTTCTACCATAATTTCTTTAAAAATCAGACAATGTGATTTTCTGGATTTGTTTTCTCATTTTGTCTCTCATAGTTAATGTCTACCTATGATGTCAATTACAGGCCTCTCTCATCTTTTTAAGTGGGAGAACTTGCACAACTGCTGGCTGACTAAATACTTTTTTTCCCCACTGTATATACTTATTGCCCCCTTCTTCCAGTTTATACTTATTGCCCTTTCCTGCAGTTTATATACTTATTGCCCCATCCTGCAGTTTATATACTTATTGCTCCTTCCTGCCTTTATATACTTATTGTCCCATCCTGTATTTTATATACTTATTCCCATTTTCTGCAGTTTATATACTTAATGCCCCAAACTGCAGTTTACATACTTATCGCCCCATTCTGAAATGTATATACTTATTGTCCCTTCCTGCAGTTTATGTAATTATTGCCCCTCCTGCATTTTATATACCTATTCCCATTTACTGCAGTTTATATACTTATCGCCCCATTCTGCAATTTATATACTTATTGTCCCTTCCTGCAGTTTATATAATTATTGTCCCATCCTGCAGTGTATATACTTATTGCCCCATCCTGAAGTTTATATACTTATTGCCTCTTGCTGCATTTTATATACTTATTAACCCTTCCAGCAGTTTATATACTTATCACTAGAGATGAGCGAATCTATTCGCCGATTCGTTGATTCGTATCGAATCTTGGAAATTTTTAGCTGCAAAGCGAATCCAAATATTAGTTGATTTGCTTCGGCTTTGTACGCATTTGCTACGTAGTTTGTCCTATAAATTAAACGCTATTGCTACGTATAAGTTACGCTATACGCTGTTGCGTACAAATTCAATTCATTAGCGAACTTTTACTGTTAGTTCGTTTAACGTGCGCAAAAGCCTGGGAAGAAAGCAGTCACCTGACCTAGTGGGCAGGGCTTGCTCTGATTGGCTAAGGCTCGGTAAGCCAGTGACGCCTCACTTCTGCTGCGACTGCTGAGATGAGCAGAAGCACTGTGTGTGAAGTTCTGAGACCTGTTTTGTGAAAATTTGGTGTAATTGCTCTGGGAATCCATATTACACATATCAGGGATACTGCAGGGCAAGTGTAGGGCCAGTACAGGGCCAGTTCACGGCTAGTAATTAAGGACCTGTAGCCGGAGCATCTACTAGTAGTATTCGCAATACTTGGCCGTTGTTCCACCAGGCTAACCCACCAAGGAGCAAAATTGTAGTGGAGGAGAAAGTGGATGAGGTAGTGGAGTGGCTGGCACGCTCATCTTAGTCTCAGCCGGATGATCTGCTGTCATCTGCTGATACAGTATCCATATGTAGCCAGGGGTCAGACTCAGAGCGTTCCTCCTGCTCCACCATTCCTCTGCAGCAAAGCCCGTCATTTCCATACGCAATTTGTATACTCATGCGTACGTGTTCAAAGAGGTTGTGTACCTTTTTTACCTGAACGTTCGTTATTAGTGCATGAATGTTAGCTAGAAGCCATATAATTACGTATATTTTGTACGCAAACTCAACAAATTTATTAGTTGAATATACGAATCTTAGGAAAAGTTCGGCGAATGTTCGGTGAATAAAATTTTGCATGATTCGCTCATCTCTACTTATCACCCCTTCCTACCTTTATATACTTATTGCCCCATCCTGCATTTTATATAATTATTGACATTTCCTGCAGTTTATATACTTATTGCCCCTTGCTGCATTTTATATGCTTATCACCCCCTGTATTTTACATACTTATCATCCTATTCTGCAGTTTACATCCTTATCGACCAAATCTGCTGTTTATAAACTTATTGCCCCATCCTGCAGTTTATATACTTATCGCTCGTTCCTGCAGTTTATATACTTATTGCCCCTCCTGCATTTTCTAAACTTCTAATTAATGTTGCGTTTTATCATTAAAAAGTAAACAATACATGAAAATACATTCTCAGGAAGCAACATCTATAATGTAATATTGATATAAAAATTTATTGATATTTGTAAGACACCAAAGATTATAAGATTGTGTACACAACACAACAAATCAAGATATGAACACAAAGAATAGTCCAATTTTCCTAAAAGCACGACCATTAATTTTACAGGGCTAGCAGTGATGAACTTGGTATACCTTTCAAGGAGATTAGTGGATTATTAAGGAAAAAGTTTGGACCATACTCCCTTGGGTCAATGGAGAAAGTCAGAATCGACATACTGTACCTCAGAAGTCTGCAAACCTGTCAAGCCCACACTGCTGACACCTTTCAGTACTAGGAAGCTGCTATGAGTTCTACATTGTAAAAAGTGAAAGGGCTGTTTTTATTAGAGAGCAACGCATAATGGAAAGGGTCAATGCGTCATTTATAATTTTTTTCCATTACATCATGAGGAATTCTCTACTTTACTTTGTTCATCCATGTACCAAAAATTTGCATTGTATACCTTAGCTGCTAATACCAAACATTGTGCATTGTGTTTTGTCTCTTCCTTCGCTGTCACTTTCATTAGTTCATTAAGTTATGACTTGCACTAGGAATACATACATATTTCCGGCACATGGTAGATATACTCTTCTGTATGTGAGCACATTTCTGATATGTGACAGTTAATGCTAGTTATTCTTTATCAGCAAAAAAACTCATTGGGCTGGCCTTCTGGTTTTGGTATTGCTTCAGAATCTACACTGGACCGTGCGGACAGCAGCCTATTTGATTCATCCAGATTATGTCGAGTCAAATATTCTCCTTCAGTAGCTTTGGAGCTGGTTCCAAGACTTTCAAATGTCACATAGGAGTCTTGTATGTCTTTAGATTTCCGGCCTAGACCCTTTTTGCATCTTCTTTTTAAAGCTCCACAGCAGACCACCAAGGTTAAGGGAACAGCAATGACACAGGCCACACTAATCACCACTACATTTATCAGTTTCTGTGTCCCTCCTGCAGTAACAGCTTCATCGGTGGAGAAAATTATGCACTGTTCTTTCTTAGGTACGAGCCCTTTCACACAAACACATGCAATGTATTTCGTTTGTGGTATTAGACCGTCTATGGTAATTTTCGTCTTGCCAGGCTCCACATTGATTCTTCGCATTTCTCGCTCGCCAAAGATTGCATATAGAACACTGAATATTGTAACATTTTTGGCAAGAGGAGCTTTCCACGCAAGAGAGACACTGTGGTCTGTATCACCTATAACTTTCACTCCTCTAACCATCCTCTCTGTTTCTGGCTGTTTTGTTGGCGAACTGATCATGATGTTGCCTGGATCCTTGAGGTCTGGTTTTAGAACAGAATTAGGATTCATATTCTGCAGCTCGCTGTCATGGACTCTATTACCACTGATTTTAAATTTTGGCATCCCCATGTTGCCCTCTGTAGATTGATATTTTCCTGAAATAGAGAAGATAATGAAACAGGGAAATAGAAATACAAATGACAAAGCATTAAAGGGGCTATTTGCAGTGGGTTTTATACTTATCTGCTTCCTGAAGCTGGGTTCTGGCTCTATTGCTCCATGGCTGTTTCTGCAGCTTTGCAATACTCTGGCATCAATATCTTGTTGATGAGCACCATGTGACAGCTGCAACCAATCACTGGCTGCAGCAGTGACCTGTCATCCTGTCACTGGGTCTGGTACCACACGGGTGACAAGTCACTGCTGCATCCAGTGAGTGGTTGCAGTGGTCACGTGGTGCCCATCAACAGCATGTGGTTGCCAGAGCATTGTGGAGCTGCAGAGATGGCCAGGGAGTAAGGTCTTTTTAAGTCTTAAATAACTCCTTTAATACTTAAATTGCTACATGTCAGGAATATTTAACAATAGTATGTATGGTTTAATGGGGTTGTCCCATCTCCCCCTCTCACCTGCCCTACAGCACTGGAGCACTTCTTGGATGAAGAAAAAAGTGTTGAATCCAGTGTGTAATAAAATCTTCAGTTGACTTCCACATATTAAAATCCTAATACAGGTACACTTCAGAGCCAACATGTTTCCACATGCTCCTTGCGGTCTTACTCAAGGAATGGAGTAACATACAACCTTCAAACAGGCTGGCTTTAACACTTTTTCTTCAGGTTATGGGCACTTGAATATGCAACAGGATCGGGTGTGTGATGTACAAAGAGGTGAGCTAGCTATTACTTTCTATTGTTTACCACTTCTTGGACTTGCTGTGCACTGCAACCTCAATTGTGACTGGCAGTACAGTCAAGAAGCTATGAAGAAGTCACAGTGTCACCTGCATGTATGAGCGCCCTCCTTATGCTGCTGATAGAAGTGTTCATTAAAAGCACTGCCTCATCTGCTGTGCAGCTCTATTGGGAGGTTTACTGACTTTGTTGCAGAGTGTAGTTCTCCGACTGAAAGCAATGGCACTGCGGAGCAGTGCCCTGTCAGCTGCTGCTGCACATGCACAAGCAAGCCCTCCTGTAATCCCAGCCACCAAAGTCAGAAGTTGAAGATAAATATTGGATGACTGATATTGGAGAGAAGTGTAATGAAGTATCCATCATGCAATATTTATCTATTCTTTGCTGTGACATGTTTTATTGTACTATGTTGTTTTCTATTATATACGTTTGCCATATATTCTTTGATATATGTATTGCAAATTAAAAAATTATTTAGTGAATTTAGTTTATTTTTAATATTATGTATAAAAGTGTGATTATAAACTGGTCCAGATTTTATTTGCAACATCCTAGGCTATACATTATTATGAACTACCCACACTGAACAGAGTCACTGCGGAAGGAGCCTAGGAGACTCTGAAACAAGTTGGGCAGGGAGACCATTTGTCCCAAGTATGGTACTGCAAGTGAAAGACTAAGGCATAAAATTGCATGTGGATGATGTCAAACAAGATTGCCTGCAGATAAACCATAACGTTCATATTATCATGCGGACTGCCAAAGTCAAGCTCGGCATGCGCAATAAGGACATTGAGATGCTAACAAGAGATCCAGTAGCAATTGGAATCAATTATCATAAATACAAGTGGGGTTGGGTTCCCCACCTTACTGGGCATTCGTGACCAAGTTTCCATATACCAACTACTAAGCCGCCCTAATTGCCTTCTAGAATAGAGAAAATGCTTTTGCACAACAATATAAGACAAGACAACTTACCACTGTCATTTGGCTCATCAGTTGTGTTGGAGTCAGTAACTAGAACAGAAATGAAGGCTTCTGCCATCCCCATGTTGTTTCTAGCTTTACAGATATACTCGCCAGAATCTTTGTAGTTAACAGTAGGTAAGTTTAACATGGACCAGCTCATACCATCACTTGAAACTTCTTGGTGAACTGCAAAACAGAACAAAACCCCAAGCTTTATATAGTATATCAATCTTAAGATTTTAAAATTATAAACTTAATTTAAAGACGACCCATCAGACCTTCTGGCCTGTCTGTTTTGGTACAGTAAATACTTGGATTCTCCATAATATAAAAATTTAGGATCATCTTTTCATAGAATCTACATTGTGTTGTTCCTTTGTTATTCCAAAAAAATGTTGGAATAAATGTACAACTATGGATGTGTCCCTTCACATGGTGACACTATCCAGTCAGTGTTAACAAACCATTTTGACAAGTAGTAACAGGCAGTTGTCAAAAGTTTCAAAAGGAGTAAGATACGAATGGTGAAATGCAGAGCTCTAAAAAAAGATCTGACAGGTTCTCCTTAAAGGGGTTATCCCCTGAATAATGTAAAAAATTAAAGTCAGACATCATATAGTAAATGACAATCTTTTTCTAACAAAGAACCAGCCCTGTACCTTACATGGATCCAGAGATCTCCACGTTTACTGCTCTGCTATATTTATATAAAGCTGACAGCTCAAGGGAGTATCTTTTCCACTGCAGCTAAGGGGGCGTGTCCATGCTATCCCTATCACAGCTCAGGGGGCAGTTGAAAGAGGAAACTGAGCATGTGTGGCCTTCTCAGTGAGAAGGTCAAAGAAATAAGAAATTAAGTGGCGCTATAAAGATACATTTTACTGAATAACTCAGTAGCTATACAAAATTTTTTTATGATATGCAATTACAAAAGTATTCAGATCCAGGTGCTGGTTTGAAAACTGTAGAATATTTTTCGTGGGACAACACTATTAAGTCAGTGAAGAAGAGGAGAAAAATAAACATGAAGAAATTATAAGTTTTTTTTATTAATATATGGATGACTTATCTGTGAAGCCTTGAAGTCCCAGAACTAGATTGGCTCCGTACGCTGTGTAATAGCCGGGAAATGTACTGTAAGCTCAGCCCCATTCAAGTTAATAGAACTGACTTTTACAGTAATAAAGTATATGCATCCCCAAAATAGTAAAAGATACTAGATGAGGTATAAGCTACTTCACAAAAATTAAAAAGTTACACAATCTACAATGCCAAGACAAAAAAATAAAGAATTTCTGATCTTTAAGTAAAAAAAATGGTCTGGTTGTCAAGGGATTAAAGTCGTACTGCAACTCCTTTTAGGACCTGACAATCATAACAGTTCTCCAAATCCCCTTTCTCAGTCGGAAACTAGATATAGAAGTATTTTAAAATGTTTTCAGTGGATCTAGTGGAGGTCAAAACAATATGAAAACAATGTTACAGTTGGCGAGGGGTAATGTTTTTACCTGATCCATTAATTTTGTTACCATCTGCTCTTCTCCAGTTCAGTTCTGGGATTGGGATTCCTATGGTGCCACATCGTAGTAAGACTGTGCTGCCAATCATTGTCTTAAGCTTTGCCACAGAAGTGTGAATTACTGGACTCTGACATTTCCTCAACTCAACTTGATTGAACTGTACTCCTGCAAGGCTGCGTGGCGAATAGCACTTCAGGCGAGGTTCTATGAATGCTACTGATGGAGATGGGAAGTTAAGGAAATGGACCATTTCATACAGACTGCAATCACATAACCAAGGGTTGTCTTGCAGACCTGAAAATAAAAACAGACTTTTATTTTTACAATAGACTTTTAGTACAGATAAACTAAACTCTCTTATGTATATATTTATGCATTTTTGGCTTACACAGATATTGTTTTTTCCTATTAATCACTCCCCAAAAAATAATAAATATTAATCAATAAGTCACATGTATCCCAACATAACAAGACAATTATTGTGCAAAAGTAGTAAAAAATACATAAACTACACATATTTGGTATCACCATAATCATACAGACCCACAGAAAAACACAGAAAATGTAAATTTAAAGTGCAAAAGACATTGCACTTTTTTCCCATTACCACCACAAAAAGGTAATATAAGTTCATAAGTTAATTTTAGATATGTATCTCAAAATGGTGTCATTAAAAAATACAAGCCCTCATACGGCAGAATGACAGCATACATCGACAGAAAAATAAAAAATAAAGTTTATGGCTCGAATAAAAACAGTTACCCAGGGTCTTATTTCATACTTTGGCTAAAAATACTCCTCAAAAATGCTGGAGGAGTGTTTTTTTTCTGGAAGAAATTTAAGCAAGTCGCACGTCCAGCGCCTAAGTTATGTAGAGGCCTGCGCATCTACATAACTTAGACGCATCAAGCGCCAGCACAGGGTGATTAAAACCGACATTTAAAATGTCTTAATAAATGACCCCATTAGCTCCGAGGATTGGTTATGGGGTACTCTGTTACTGGTACTCTAGTACTTTTAATAGTTTGCACAAACTGATAACACTTTTAAAGAAGAAAAAGAGAAATTATAACAGAAGTGTCAAAGTACACCAATCATTAGCCATAGTGGTAACCTTTCTTTAAAATACTTCTATATTTTATTAGTTTATTTAGACTCGCCATATCCCTTCCAAAGTTACTACCTAAGTTTCCTGCTTCTTCAAAGTTGACTTATCTATACGTATAAGCTCTTTTTTTTGCCTTAGCATGTAGTTCCTATGAAAAAAAATGTTTTCATTATGGGAAATATTCATATATATATGAAGGACCCAGCTTCACACGGGTATATTTAATCTATTTAATTTAATGTTTGTGTGTGTGTCGTTAAAAGATATCGAGAGTGACCTCTACAGTGCTCACCCCTTTAACAGTGACCTCCACAGCAGCCAGCCCCTTAACAGAAACATCCACAGCGCCCTCCCCTTTAACTGTGACCTCCCCAGCAGCTAGGGTGGCCACTGTCTTCAGCCCAGAAAGCCGGACCTCACCGGTCATTCCCCCAAACGTGAAGCAGCGCACCCGGTCCCCATGAAGCCATACCACTAAACATGAAGCCACGCCCCCTGGCTCTGTGAACACATGGAGGAGAAGCTGCCTGAGCGTGAGCTACTGAAAGGGTGGACATCTCTAGGTCCATCCAGGCACTGCACCGGACGGAGGACAGAAAACCAGACTGTCCAGTCTAAAGCCAGACATCTGGCCACCCTAACATCAGCCTGCCCCTAGGTTGGCCAGAGGTCCGGTTTTAGGCTGGACAGTCAGGCTTTCAGACTCCCTGTCCACCGTCCGGCGCAGGGCCTGGACAGACACAGGGACGTCCACCCTTTCAGTAGCTCATGCTCAGACAGCTGCTCCTCTGTGTCTTCATGGAACCAGGGGGCGTGGCCTGTTTAGGGGTGTGGCTTCATGGGGATCGGTGGAACAGCTTCACGTTGGGGGGAGGCTGGACAGTCTGGCTTTCAGACTCCCTGTCCTCTGTCATGCGCTGGGCGTGTATGGACACACGGATGTCCTTTGAACAGCTCACACTCAGACAGCAGCACTGTGCAGTCTGAGCATGAGCTGCAGGGAGAAGGTCACCCTCCCTCCCCTGCAGCTGACAGAAGTTGATTTTTACCTTTATTTTTCAATCGCAGTCAGATACGGCGTGGAAGGGGCATGGCCTGACTGAGTCGGGTGCGTGACTTAGTGGGACCTGGGGGTGGGGCTTTTAAGTCCTTCTTTTGAGGGTGGCCTGAAATACAGGTCGATGCCATAGTAATTTAGGAGAAAACACAGTGGGTAGCAGTGGAAGAAAACATCTTTTATTACTACTGAACGGTAAATATGTGAAATTTACATTATATGAGGTAATGATTGATGATGAGTTAGTCTAAAACATAAGTTATATTTATGGTAACCAGAATACCCCTTTAGCAGTGTCATCCACAGCGCTCTGCCTCTTTAAAGCAGACCTACAGCAGTGAACTGGCTGTTTTGTTATGGAAACCTTGTGTGTGGAGACTAACTACCTATGAGCCTCTATTTGCTGATAAGGGTCATGTGACCAGGCTTCTATTGGCTAATGCATTTTTTGGGAATATCTCAGGAACGGTACGGACACCAGATGTACCTGTGTGCCAAATTGCGTGATTGTATCTGCGATGGTGCGGATTCCTTTAGCGGACATACACACACATGCATACACTCAGCTTTACATATTAGATTTAGCATTTGTACAGCCTAATATATATATATATATATATATATATATATACATATATATATATATATTATATAAAGCTGAGTGTATGTGTGTGTGTGTGTATGTCCGCTAAAGGAATCCGCACCGCTGCAGCTACAATCACAAAATTTGGCACACATGTACATCAGGTGTCCGGGAAGGTTTTAGAACAGTTTTCAGCTCTCCAGGATGTACCGTTCCTGAGATATTCCCAAAACATGCATTAGCCAATAGGAGCCTGGTCACATGACCATTATCAGCCAATAGAAGCTCACAGGCAGCCTCCACACACAACAGGCTTCCATGACAACCTAGCCAGTTCACTGCTGTAGGTCTGCTTTAAAGAGGCTTTGGATGAGACTGTTAAAGAGGTATTCCGGTTACCATAAATATAACTTATGTTTTAGATTAATTCATCATCAATCATTACCTCATATAATGTAAATTTCACATATTTACTGTTCAGTAGTAATGAGAGATGTATTCTTCTACTGCTACCCACTCTGTTTACTCCTAAATTACTAAGGCATCAACCTGTGATTCAAAAGAAGGATTTAAAAGCCCTACCTCCAGGTCCAACTAAGTCACGCCCCTGACCCGGTCAGGCCACGCCCCCTTTCACTCTGCAGCTGACAGGGATTGCAAAAATAAAGGTAAAAATCACCTTCTGTCACTGCAGGGGTGGGGGTAGGGTGACTTTCTCCCTGCAGCTCATTGCTCAGACTGCACAGTGCTGCTGTGTGAGAGTGAGGTGTTCAAAAGGACATCCCTGTGTCCATCAAGGCCTTGTGCATGACAGAATTTAATCGTGTGGCTTCATGTGGATGGGGACACTGCTTCACGTTTGAGGGAATGGTCGGTGAGGTCTGGCTTTCTGGGTTGAAGACAGTGGCCACTCTAGCTGCTGTGGAGGTCACAGATTAGATTAAATATACCCGGGCGAAGCCGGGTCTTTCAGCTAGTATATATATATTTACTTGTCTGCTGCCAATCAAATGCCAAAATTGTAGAATTTACTGCAGCACCCAAGACAAATTTAAAAGTACAAATAAGTGTTCTGACAAAGGGCTAGTTCACAGTTCACAGAGATTTGATTAGTGATTTCCGTCAGTAATTGTGAGCCAAAACCTGGTGTGGGTCAAAAAAGAACAGTTGCAAATCTTTCCATTATATATTATCTTTCTGTAGGCTTCGCTTCTGGCTTTGGCTCACAATCACTGATGGAAATCCCTGACCAAATCACTGAAGTGTGAACTAGGCCAAATAGAGCAGATATCTGTCTGCTGGAACAGATTGCTTTGAGAACTACAGACATGATAATCATTACCTATGTGGCCAAAATTAAAGTGAACTTCAGTTTTCAAAAAAGTTTGCATAAAGGCTGTGCTTCTTTGTACAATCATAACTGAGGAAAAGGTTATTTTTGGGCTTCCCTAAAGCCTTTCAGCCATATTATTTAATGCTTAGCTGCACAGCTAGATACATTTCTCTCACAAGCCAAGGGTGTCTCTCCTCTGTGGAATCTGCCAGTACTGTACTGCTGTGAAGTCCTTTCACGTACTTCTCACTATGTTTGTTTTCAGCTCCAGGGCACACAGAACAAGTAAGGAGGGAGAAATCACACTTACACACAGAAGGCCCCTATAATTTTCAAAAGCTGTGTAGAAACTAGCTGTGACACACCCCAACTTCTTATCAGCCATTTTCTGTGTCTCTGTTACTAGGGACGAATCTTGCCTGACAACAGGCAGTGGACTGCAAATTGACCCCTTGTGGCCATGACTTTACAGATCTTTTCAGGTGGATGCAGGCATATTTCCTAAATGAAATGATTTATACATTTTCTAGTTACACTATTCTCTATTAAATGAAATTGTGTGAAAGGACCATGACTCTTTAAGGTGTACATACTAATAAGACTTCACCAGCACAATCTGCTGATTTTCGCATCATCTGCTGACATTGTAATGGAAATTTGCGCCTCCTGATGCTCCAGCAATATCTGGATTTCATCATGGCCAATACTTTGATCTTACAGGAGATAGGTCACTTTAAGAGGGGTCTAGTAGCATTTTATTCCCTTCTCTTCATTAAAATAAACAATAACATTCAGCTTGATTGGTGGTAGAGTAAGGAGACTGGTCAAAACAGAATTTGTCCGATTATTTTATGCATATAGCAACCTCACAGAAATAAGAACAAGATGTTTCCCAGGATGCTTTTCTGCAGCCTCAGGCTTTGTTTCTGTAATTTCAAGCACTAAAATAGAAGTAACCTATTAAAATGTATAGGATACATTCAATGAAAAATAAAACATGTTTATAGTTATAGTTTCATCTTAGAATGTATTATTTTATTGGTATTACTTACCAAGGATTAGAAAGGAATGATCATTTGAAAAATATGATGCAGAATGGAGATTAAGCCAGGAGGCAATGAGTTCTTGAGGAAGCGTCAGGAGTTTATTGCTGGACAAATCCAGATAGGTTATGTTTTTCATGTAGCGAGCTGCATCTTTGGGTATCGAGGACAGCTCATTATTGTGCAAGTCAAGGAGCCTTAGACGAGGTGTGCTCACAAGAGATTCCCAAGGAAAAGTTTTGAGGTCATTTCCATCCAATCTAAGTTCTTGCAGTTTACGGAGGCCTCTTAATGTGATCACACTCAAGCTCACCACTGAATTATATGGCATCCAGAGAAACTCAAGGTTTGTGAGTAGGTGGAAAGCTTCTCCTTGAACACGCCGGATAGATGTCTTTTCTATACGTAGTTTAAAAGTGTCTGTAGGAATGTTCACTGGCGTTAACGTCATCTCAGGGTCATTACAAAGTACTTCCCTGTAGTGTGAAAATTGTAATAGATGAACAGTGCAAAAAAGAGAGTAAATCAAATGAGATATCATATCAACAAATAAAGAGTATATGGGACCAAAATTTGCCATGCTACTAAGTTTAACAGGTTATAGGCTAGAAAGTTTTGACGCTAACAGTGCTTTGAAAGCTCCTGTTGAGGAGCACACATTAGAAGTGGAGTTATAGGATTTTAAAACATTTCTACACAATGAACTACTATCATAGAGTTTTAGGGCCCATTCAGGCATGAGAGTTTAAAGTCAATATGTATGTAAAGCCATAACTAATGTGTTATATGTACAGTTATGCAGTTTTACACTACATAACTTAGATTTAAGCGATCTACCCCTAACTAAATTAAAACATCTAATTTAAATACACTATATAGACAAAAGTATTGGGACACCCCTCTTAATAATTGAATTTAAGTGTTTCATTCAGTCCCATTGCCACAGTTACAGTATATAAAATCAAGCACCTAGCCATGCAGTCTGTCTTTACTAAAAAGATTGGGTAACTCTAAAGAGCTTACTGAATTTGGGCATGGTACTGTAATAGGATGAACCAAGGAGGATTGCAACAAGTCAGTAAAATGTATTTCCTTCTAGATATTCAAGGATTTTTTTTGTTTTATTTTTTTTCTTCTCCCGTCGGATCTCAGGGTGGTGGGTGGTTGGGGATGCTGAGGTGCATATAAGGTATTTGATGATATGCATGTATTTGTATAAATTGTATGTATTGATTTTTAAAAATAAAAAAATAGCAGTTAAATATAAGATATTCAAGGATCATTTGTGAGTGGTATTATTGAAAGTGGAAGTGTTTAAGGCAGGGGCGTTTCTAGGGTCTCAAAAGATCCGGGGCCCAAGCCCCAATGAATATGGCCCAATTTTCTATGTCGACCCTCGTCACAACAGGAGAACATACCTCACATCCAGGGCCTCCCAGGTGACGTCTCCTCTGATGTAGATCTTCTCTGTCATCATCTTCTCCATTCGGCCCAGACAACTTCTCTCAGCCGCCTCGTCTCTGCAGAATGTGACACACGGACATCTTAGCTTCATCACATTTCTATCATCATCCCCCAACCTAGAGTCCCCACAGCCTTATCCTGCTGCTCGCTGTGCCACCTAAAACCTCCAAATACTATCCTGGAGAAATAATATTGCCCCCCCATAATAACAGTGCTACCAATAGTAATTCCATCATTAGTAACACTCCACCCTACAGTGACCCCAGTACTGATAATGCTCCCCAAGAGTGCCTTCATTAGTAGAAGAGTCCTCCAGTATTCATAATGCCCTCACAGAGCACCCAGTAGTAATAAGGCCTCCTATTGTTCCCCCAGTGATAATCAAGCTCTCTACAGACCCCTCAGTAGTAATAAGGCTCCCATAGTGCTCTTAGTAGAAATAAGGCGGATCTATAAGTCTCTCCTATAGAGCCCCCAGTAGTAATAAGAATGCCTAATGTCCCCTGGATTTATAATACCCCTACAGTGCCCCCAGTATTTATATCGCTCCCCCTACTGTTATAATGCTCGCCCTGAAGTGCCCGCTGTAGTTATATTCCTCCCTTAAGTGTCCTCAGAAATTATAATTCCTCAGCCCCTCCACCATACAGTCCCATGTAAATAAAGCTATTTCCCTCCTGTGTAAATAACATCACTATACAGTCAATATACAGTCCCATGTAAATTACATCCCTCTCTATTTACAGTCCCCTCCAAATACAGTCCTATGTAAATAACATCATTCCCATAGCCGTCATCAACATTCAGTCCTATGTAAATATCCCTCCCTCCGACAGCCACCTTCAACATACAGTCCCATGTAAATAACATCACTCCACGCCACAGTCCAAAGTAAATAAGGCTACCTTCACACCAGCGTTTTTGCTGGATCTGTCATGGATCAGCAAAAACGCTTCCGTCATGATAATACAACCGCCTGCTCTGTTCTGAACTGATCCGGTTGTATTATCTTTTAAATATACAGTTTGGATCAGTTTCTTCATGTGGACACCAAAACGCAGCAAGCAGTGTTTTAGTGTCCGCCTTCAAAACGGAATGGAGACTGAACTGAAGCTAAACTGAAGCATTCTGAACGGAGCCTTTTCCATTCAGAATGCATTAGGACAAAACTGATCAGTTTTGGACCGTTTATGAGACCCTATGACGAATCTCACAAACGGATCCTTACAACGCAAGTGTGAAAGTAGCCTAAGGCTAGTTTCACACCTGTGGCAGGGGACTCCGGCAGGCTGTTCCGGTGGGTGAACAGCCCGCCAGATCCGTGCTGCCACAGGTGCACATGTGGGGCTGGAACTACGCTCCGGCCTCATTCACTGTAATGGGGGCGAGCCACGGATCCAGCTGCAGCATGGCAAACCCTGCCGAGAGGCGGCCAGAACAAAAGTACAACATGCTGTACTTTTGTTCTGGCCGTCTCTCGGCAGGGGTTGCCATGCTGCAGCCGGATCCGTGGCCCGCCCCGATTATAGTGAATGGGGCCAGAGCGTAGTTCCGGCAGCAAGGATCCTAACAGCCTGCCGGAGTCCCATGCCGCAGGTGTGAAAGTACCCTAACAGAACCCTGCCCAAGTCACCTCCAACACACAGTCCCATGATAACATCCCTCCCTTCTGCCCTAACATACAGTCCCAGTTAAATAACCACAACTCCCAGCATCCCTCTGCTTCTCCCTTCACTTACCTCTTGTGATGTAGCAGAGCTCATTGTAGCTTCTTCCCCACAATTCTCCTCTTCAGTTTAGAAGAGGGGAGTTAAAAAAGACCTGCGATGATGTCACAGTCATGTGACCAGTGCAGGATTGGACGGCACTGATCACATGACCTGTGATGTCATCAAAGGTCCTACATATCTTGCAGTCTGTTAGAATCAATTGTACTGCCGTCCTGAGGACGGCAATACAATTGTATTTGTCTAACAGGCCGGACATTCGGGGCCTGGGAGAAAACATCAGGGGCCCAGGCCCCGAATGTTTTAGCCTAGCAACGCCCCTGGTTTAAGGAACACAAAAACTCAGTCACAAAGTGACAGACAACATAAAATTACATACCGTAGCAGGGTTGCTGAATGCTGAGGTACATATTGAATAAAAATTGCTAATGCTCTGCTGATTCAATAACTGCAAAGTCCCAAACTAGATGTTAGGACTAGAGATGAGCGAACATGCTCATCCGAGCTTGATGCTCGTTCGAGCAGTAGGGTATTCGTATATGCTCGCTACTCGGACGAGCATATCGCGATCCTCGAGGAAATGGCAACTTCCTCTTCCTGCATGTTAGGCGCCTTTTTTCAGCCAATCAACATGCAGGAGAGTCTTTGGTACCTCCTAGCATCACGTGGGGCCCCTACAAGTCGATAGCAGGGATTGGCTGGCCAGATCAGATGACCTGGGAATATAAGAATCTGGTCCCGCGCTGCTCGTGTCAGACGCCGCCTGCATGAGATTAGGGATAGAGCTGCTGTCTGTCAGGGAGAGTGTTAGGGTCTGAATTTAGATGTTGGTTAGGCAGGAATCACCCACAAAGAACCCAACAGCCCTTCTAAGGGCTACAAGCACCTTTTTTTTTGGTCTCCTCCTGGCTGCTGGCTGGGACTTGTAGTGCAGCGACCGCCATCTTGGCTGCACACTGTTAGGGCGTGAAATTAAAATGTGGTTAGGCAGGAATCATCCACAAAGAACCCAACAACCCTTCTAAGGGCTACAAGCACCTTTTTTTTTGGTCTCCTCCTGGCTGCTGGCTGGGACATGTAGTGCAGCTACCCCCATCTTGGCTGCACACTGTGCACAGCGACTGGTGGTAGAAGGGACAGCACATGATCCACACAGACCCAAAAGAAATTGCCCAAAGTCCTCTCAGTACTCATTTTTGCTGGTGCTGCTGCTGTACCTTGGCTTGCTGGGATCTGTAGTGCAGTCTAGGGAATAAGTTTTTTTATCATTTCTATACACTACAGTCCAGTGAACAATTATGTAGTGTACTGTACAGTAGCGTCAGTCTGGGGAATACGTTATTTCTCAGTTATATATACTACAGTCCAGTGAACAATTATATAGTGTACTGTACAGTAGCGTCAGTCTAGGGAATACGTTATTTCTCTCATTTCTATACACTACAGTCCAGTGAACAATTATGTAGTGTGCTGTACAGTAGCGTCAGTCTAGGGAATACGGTTTTTAATATATCCTACAGTCCAGTGAAAAATTTAGTGGTTTGCGGTGCAATAGCCGCCGTCTAAAGACTACGTTTTTCCTCTCAGTCATATATACTACAGTGCAGTGAAAAATTCTGTCGTGTGCTGCACACTAGCCAGAGTGTAGAAAATATACGTTTTTCCTCTCAGTTATACATTATACAGTGCAGTGCAAAATCCTGTTGTTTTTTTCCTCTTAGTTATATATTATGCAGTGCAGTGCAAAATTTTGTCGTGTGCTGCACACTAGCCGGAGTGTAGAAAATATATGTTTTTCCTCTCAGTTATATATCCTACAGTGCAGTGAAAAATTGACTGGTTTGTGGTGCAATAGCCGCCGTCTAAAGACTAAGTTTTTCCTCTCAGTTATATATTATACAGTGCAGTGAAAAATTCTGTCGTGTGCTGCACACTAGCCGGAGTGTAGAAAATATACGTTTTTCCTCTCAGTCATATATTATACAGTGCAGTGCAAAATTCTGTCGTGTGCTGCACACTAGCCGGAGTGTAGAAAATATACGTTTTTTTCTCTCAGTTATATATTGTACAGTGCAGTGCAAAATTCTGTCGTGTGCTGCACACTAGCCGGAGTGTAGAAAATATACGTTTTGTCTCTCAATTATATATTATACAGTGCAGTGAAAAATTCTGTTGTGTGCTGCACACTAGACGGAGTGTAGAAAATATACGTTTTTCCTCTCAGTTATATATCCTACAGTGCAGTAAAAAATTCTGTTGTGTGCTGCACACTAGCCGGAGTGTAGAAAATATACGTTTTTCCTCTCAGTTATAGATTATACAGTGCAGTGAAAAATCTGTCATGTGCTGCACACTAGCCGGAGTGTAGAAAATATACGTTTTTCCTCTCAGTTATATATCCTACAGTGCAGTGAAAAATTGAGTGGTTTGCGGTGCAATAGCCGCTGTCTAAAGACTACGTTTTTCCTCTCAGTCATATATACTACAGTGCAGTGCGAAATTGTGTCGTGTGCTGCACACTAGCCGGAGTGCAGAAAATATACGTTTTTCCTCTTAGTTATATATTATACAGTGCAGTGCAAAATTCTGTCGTGTGCTGCACACTAGCCA
Organism: Rhinella marina; assembly: GCA_900303285.1. Taxonomy (NCBI): domain Eukaryota; kingdom Metazoa; phylum Chordata; class Amphibia; order Anura; family Bufonidae; genus Rhinella; species Rhinella marina. The sequence continues at coordinate 21,228 of ONZH01010441.1, forward strand.
GAGTGTAGAAAATATAGGTTTTTCTCTCAGTTATATATTATACAGTGCAGTGAACATACAAAATGTTGAACCCAAGGGCTAAGGGTCGAGGGCATGGGCGTTCAAGAAGTGTAGGGGGCAGAGGCCATGGTCCTGGGCAGGGTGACACAGTACATGTTGATGAGGGAGCAGTGGAACGCCGCAGAGTTTCGCTCCCTAGCTTCATCTTGCAACTTACTGGTTCACGTGGTACACCACTATTGAAACCACAACAGTGCGAACAGGTGATGACGTGGATAGCAGACAATGCGTCCAGTAATTTATCCACCACACAGTCTTCCACGCAGTCCACCCATGCTAGCCAAGGGAGTAGACCTCTTGCTCCTCCAGCTCAACCTCCTTCCCCCCAGCCTGCCCCCCCCCCCACAGAAAGTATGGATTCAGATCAGGCATACTCACAGGAACTCTTTTCAGGGCCCTACCCAGAGACACAAACCACTGCTCAACAGGAACCTGAGCAGTTGCTCTGTCCCGATGCCCAAAATTTAGAACTTTCACAGTCTGTGGGTGATGAGAGTGTGGACTTAGTGCAAGTAGTGCGTGAAGAGGTGTCGGATGATAATGATGATGAGACACAGTTGTCAGACAGTGACGTTGTTGTCAGGGCAGTAAGTCCGAGGGGGGAGCAGAGTGAGGAATTGGAGGAAGAGCTGGTGGATGATGAGGTGACTGACCCTAGCTGGATTGGTAATCCAACTCAAGACAGTGCTTCTGAGGGGGAGGCAAGTGCAGCACCAGAACAGGTTGGAAGAGGCAGTGGGGTGGCCAGAGGGAGAAGCAGGGCCAGAGCAGGTAGATCAGCAACTGTTTCACGAAGTCAAGCTCGCGTGCCGAGGCCTAGATGTTCGCAAGACTGGAGGTTTTTTAAAGAAAGTGAGGATGACCGACGGACTGTGGTGTGCAACCTGTGCCACACCAGATCAGCAGGGGAGCCACCACTACCAGCCTAACCACTACCAGCATGCGCAGGCATATGAGTGCTAAACACCCGACTCAGTGGAACCAAGGCCGTTCACCTCCTGCGGGTCACACCACTGCTCCTTCCCCTGTGTCACTTGCTGCCTCTGCGAGTCAACCCCCCACCCAGGACCCCGGCATGAGCGCTTCCCGCCCGAAAACTACCCCTTCGCCTCCACGATCCTTCACACTGTCCACCAATGTGTCTCTGCACAGCGTTCAGCTGTCATTAGATCAGACATTGAAGCGCAAGCGGAAATAAAGTTCCACCCACCCACATGCACAGGCCCTCAACGTCCACATACAGGGCCACGCTAAATTTTAATGTGCTTTGCCTGCTCCCGCAGTGTAACTCGGTCACTCTGTAGTCACAGCCATACAGGGCCACGATAAATTTTAATGTACTTTGCCTGCTCCCGTAGTGTAACTTGGTCACTCTGTAGTCACAGCAATACAGGGCCACGCTAAATTTTAATGTGCTTTGCCTGCTCCCACAGTGTAACTCGGTCACTCTGTAGTCACAGCCATACAGGGCCACGATAAATTTTTATGTGCTTCGCCTGCTACCGCAGTGTTTTTCAGTCACTCTGTTGTCACAGCCATACAGGGTCACGCTAAATTTTTATGTGCTTCGCCTGCTCCCGCAGTGTATCTCGGTCACTCTGTAATCACAGCCATACAGGGCCACGCTAAATTTTTATGTGCTTCGCCTGCTACCGCAGTGTAACTCGGACACTCTGAATGAGTCTGACCCTGGGGCCACTCATGTACTGCCCACACCAAGGATTGCGGGGCCTACCTCGGTCACGGTTTCTCAGACTTATTATGCCTCTTCCTCCAACCCCTCCTCCTCCTCCTACTCTCAGTTACCATCCGTGAGCACGTCGCCTTCAGTCGGTAGCTCTAGGAGCAGCAGCAGTGCCGTGGATAAGCGCCAGCAGGCGGTGCTCAAACTGCTGAGCTTAGGTGACAAAAAGCACACCGCCCAAGAGCTGTTACAGGGCATCACGGCGCAGACCGATCTGTGGCTGGCACCGCTGAACCTCAAACCAGGCATGATTGTGTGTGACAACGGGCGTAAACTACCAGCCTTGTGTTTGACAACGGGCGTAAGCTACCAGCCTAACCACCACCAGCATGCGCAGGCATATGAGTGCTAAACACCCGACTCAATGGAACCAAGGCCGTTCACCTCCTGCGGGTCACACCACTGCTCCTTCCCCTGTGTCACTTGCTGCCTCTGCGAGTCAACCCCCCGCCCAGGACCCCAGCACGAGCGCCTCCCGCCCAAAAACTACCCCTTCGCCTCCACGATCCTCCACACTGTCCAGCAATGTGTCCCTGCGCAGCGTTCAGCTGTCATTAGATCAGACATTGGAGCGCAACCTACCAGCCTACTAGTCTGCAACTCGGCAGACTCACACATGTGCCATGCCTGTTCAATCTCATAGTTCAGCGGTGTTTTTGGTGTTTCGCCTGCTACCTCACTCTAACTCGGTCACTCTGTTGTCACCGCCATACAGGGTCTCCCTAAATTTTATTTGTGCTTCGCCTGCTACCTCACTCTAACTCGTTCACTCTGTTGTCACCACCATACAGGGTTACGCTAAATTTTATTTCTTCTTCGACTGCTACCTCAGTCTACCTCGGTCACTCTGTTGTCAGGGTAAATTTTTGGGTGCTTCACCTGCTACCTGAGTCTAACTCGGTCACTCTGGGTTCACCGCCATGCTGTGTCATGGTAAATTTTTGGGTGGCTCACCTGCTACCTCATGTAACTTGGTCACTTGTTGGTGTCACCGACATGCTGTGTCAGGCTTATGCCTGAGTCGTGGGGCGGGGGATAGGACAGCAGTGCCAGCATGGGCATGGGTGATGGACCTTCGTTGCACCTAGTTGGGTGCTTCCCTAATACATGATGGGCATGTGCCTCGCCCTTCTTGGTCTGGGTGAGCACAATTGCCTTGAGGGTCACCACCAGGCTGTTGCCCAAGAATTTGGGTTAATGGTGGGATTAGGCAGCCTCAGAGGCATCCATGCATACTGCCCCTGCTGTTTCCTGTCCATTTCTGTGATGTTTCCATCATTTTCTGAGGTTTCCAGGTTTTCACCCAGCCTTCCCTAGGCAGAGCCTTGGTCCCCTGCAAAAAATGCTTGAGTCTCCCATTGACTTCAATGGGGTTCGTTACTCGAAAAGTGCACCCGAGCATCGGGAAAAGTTTGTCTTGAATAACGAGCACCCGAGCATTTTAGTACTCATTCATCTCTAGTTAGAACTGTTGTCAATGGCCACCACTGCCCTGCTCTTCCCTGCATGCATGGAAGCCATGCTACTCACCACGTTGCTGCCTCCTTGCTTCTTGCAGCCTCTGTCTCAGAATGCACATGCTCACCTCTGGCCTGTTAAAGGGCCAGTGAGCTCGCTTCCAAATCCTTCATGTTCCTATCAAGTATCCAGTCTGCCTGCCTCATCTGTGTCTTCACTACCACCTTCTCTGTCAGTTAATCTTATGTCTCCTACCAGCTACTCTACATCTGTGTTGTCTGGATCTCTAATCCTACATTCAAGCCTTAGTGACTCTTCAGATTGCTCTTGCAGTTTTCCTGCAGTTTTGTTGCATTGTATGTATCTTGAGCTCCTGGTGATTGCACAAAAGTCCCTAACCCCATTGGGTCAGCTGCCAACCACACCAGGACTACAGGACTATCACAGGAGGTAGTGGACTGGTTGCGCCCCCACAGATCACTGTACAGGAGTCAAAGGGTGACTACTGGGAGAGTACCAGAATAACACACTTAGGGTTAGCCCAAAGTCAAACAGGTTGGTTGGCACAGTGGGTCTACACTCACTTATCCTTACCACTATAGAGGAGCGAATAAATTTTAAAATTACAAATCAAATTTGTTACGAATTTCATAAAAATTTGTCCCCAAAACTCTTCTGACCTGGAAGAGTGTCATTTGGCAGTGTCTGACAAAAAGCAATTACAGACGCAAGTCACTAATGTAGTGTGATAAGGGCACTATAAGCAGGCTATAAGCAAGGGAAAGCCTTGAGGGAATGAGGGGATGTCACCCAGTTGCCTGCTGGCAACTAGTTCTGCATTACAAATCCTCCTAAGAAACAGACAAAAACCTCAGTTCATGGGCTTTATTGCCAGCAGCACTGTAATAGCATTCTGAATATTTAAAATATTTTAACAAAACATTTTAACTTATTTAACTTTTTTTTAGGACTCCAGGGGCAACAACAAGCAAAATTAACACTGGTAATTCTATATAGCAGGATGATTTGACACATTGCTAAACAGAAAATTCTGTATATTCCAATGTAGTGCTGCCACCTGCAGACCTACACTGGAATATGCCTGTGAAAGGCCTGGTAGTCTCCAGCAGGCTTAGACTCACAGTATCTGAGGGGATAAATATCTGAGATTGGTGTCATTAAGCCTGGGTGCCCAAAGCCTGCTGCGTTTGTCAGTAGACGCCATTTTAACGGCGGTGGTCCAGAAGGAGTTAAAGACATTTTACTACATAAATTGCTTTGTTATACCGGTGATATTGAAAGCACAATTCAAAGACATTTTACAGCAAACACTGCATTGTCATAACCATTTTAACGAACACATTACTGCATCAGAACGTGTAGTTAAAAGACATTTTACTACACAAATTGAATAGTTATACCTGTGATATGAAACATATAGATCAAAGATATTTTAACACAAAATTTACATTGTTATGTCTGATTTATGGAGCACATTACTGTATCAGACCATGTAGTTCAAAGACATTTTAGTACAAAAACTGCATTGTTATACCCGTGATGTTGAACTCATAGTTCAAATACATTTACCACAAAATTTGCATTATTACCAAAGTATATTGTCAATACCAGAGTGTATTGTGTTTGTAGAAGTGTACAGACATTTGACTGAGCCACTGTCTTTAAGTTACAGAAAAAACACTTGCAATTTTGAGAGTACGATTTAATAATCTGCGTACCATTTATATGGTAGGCCTCATAATAAAATGTCTGGAAAATGGAAGCGTACAAAACAAAAGACTCAGGCCTCATCATGCTAGAGTCAGTATGTGGGTAGTAGCAGCAGTAGGAGCACCAGCCATCTAGTCAGTAGGAGGCCACAGTTCTCACTGGTTTTCAATAAGTGCCACATTATTATTGAGAACAAAGAAAATGAGATTGTGGACTGGGTGGCTCACTCTTCATTTCAGTCACAGCAGGATGATGTGGACGTCACCTGTGAGTCTGGCACCGTGCCTTAGAGCCAGGGGTCACAGCATTCCTCCTGTTCCTCCTCTTTGCAACCCCAAAGAAGCAATTTAGTTGAATCCTCTCTTTCTTTCCTGCCCACTCCTAGTGGGGTGTCTTCTTTGTTCTTAAGAAGAGGCAACAAAACCCCATGTGCTATGGAAGATATTCAACATAGTCTCCCTGTTGATAACTTACTGTATATGAGAAAAGTCAGCGTTTGGACTGCCATGACGAGGAGGTTCAGGCAGAGGTGGGGGACTCTATAAATAGCTGTGTTGGTGTTGGCAGTAGTGCCACCTGTAGCCTCAGTGGCGGCAGAAGAGGCATTGGTAGAACAGTGGCACTTGTTGCAAATACAGAACAGGGAATTGAGAGGTGGGCCCAAGGAGTCTATAATGAGATATCCCAGTCTGATAAAAGTGATGTGGAGGGTGAGTATTATGATGATTGTGTGTTTTATGGGACCTGGGAGCCAGATCTGGGTGCTGAGGAGAAGGTACAATGAAAGGACAAGGATGGTGGCTTCATCAGAAGCAATAAAGAGCAGCGGTAACTTATGGTCAGAAAGTCCCCAAAAAATGCCATTGCCAGATCTGCTTCTATTATGGTTAGCTTGGGAACTGGTGATGCCACTGAGGGCCCAAGTTCAAAATGTGCCACACATAAACCAAGCTAGGATTAAAATAATCCATGCGTGTTCAAACACAAGCACCATGGTTCTATTACAGCACATGAAACAGCATCAATCGATCCAGTGGGGAAATATAAGTGACCGCCAGCTGGTGCAACAAGAGTGTCCTTCTCCCAATGTCATTTGTGGCAGCTAGGCTGCACCCCCATGCAGTACAGTGTCTTTGTCATCATCATTATCAGTTACTGCTTCTACTACTCAGACTCCTCTTTGTTAGGTCTGCAGTTTGTGCCTACCGCCCTCCTGCTGTCCCTTGTGGTCGCGGATACTGTACCACTCACCATGTCATCTGGAGCCCTAGTCGCTTGCATCCTCTCCATGTCCCAGCATCTATAAGCCTCCCTAGTGTGCCCTTAGGGTGTGCATGCTCCTGCCTGGCCTTTTAAAGGGCCAGTACGTGCGCTCACTAAACTGCGCTCACTAAACTCTCTTTAGGCAGAGAGTAGATGAGCTTAAAGGTTCCCTGTGACCAGCAAAGGTGTTTGGAAGACTTAGTGCTTCAGCTATTTCCTTCCATTATCCAGCCTGTGTTCATGTCTGTGTTCCTGCTGTGTACCCATCCTGCCTATGTACACCTGACCTCATAGTTCAGTTCAAGTATGTTTTTTTATGTTATCCTAGTCTGTGCTACAGTCTTGCTTCCTGACTGTCTTGTTCCTGCATCCACCACTACGCCACCCGCAAGCTCTCCTAGTGTCTCCTGTAGCTCTCCTGTGTGTTGCCAAATATCTGTAGTATCAGTGACTGTACAGTCTGCGATTGTGGTGTGGTTGCCTTGCATTTCAGCCATCCCGCCAAGTTTCCTATGGTCATTCTTTGCTAAAAACTCCATAATCAGTTTAATTGACTGTTCAGACTTTACCTGTGGTTTTGTGTGTTCTCTGTGCCTAGAGCCTCTGGTGCTTGCACTAGTGTCCCTGACCTCAGTAGGTCAGCTGCCAACTATACTGGGACTATCCCAAAAGGTAGCAGTGTAGTTGCTCCCCTGCAGCATAGTCCAGATTTCTGAATGGGGGTCAAAGGGTCAATACCAGGGGAGCGCCAAAATAATGCCCTTAGGGTGTAGCACAAAGCCAAACCAGTTAGTTGGCACAGTGGGTCTACATTCGCTGATCTGTAACCCTCCTCCTCCTACTCCACTCCGTACTAAGCCATCGATTATGGAATGTGTGGTCAGGAAATAATTCTACATGCCCAGCAGTCCGCTGGTGCGCAAAATTAAAGGGGTATTCTCATCTTGGACAATGGGGGCATATCGCTAGGATATGCCCCCATTGTCCTATAGATGTGGGTCCTGCCGCTGGGACCTGCACCTATATCGAGAACGGGGCCCCCAAAGTGAAGAAGTGCGCACCGCGCAAGCGCGGCCCGCTCTCCATTCACTTCTATGGGGCCGCCGCAAATAGCCGAGCGCTGGCTCGGCTATCTCCGTCGGCTCCATAGAAATGAATGGGAGCGCACTGCGTATGCACGGCCACCGCTCCCATTCATTTCTATGGAGCCAACAAAGATAGCCGAGCCAGCGCTCGGCTATTTGCGGCGTCCCCATAGAAGTGAATGGAGAGCGGGCCGCGCTTGCGCGGTGCGCACTTCTTCACTTTGGGGGCCCCGTTCTCGATATAGGTGCGGGTCCCAGCGGCGGGACCCACACCTATAGGACAATGGGGGCATATCCTAGCGATATGCCCCCATTGTCCAAGATGAGAATACTCCTTTAACTCCCACCTGGTCAAGTTGCTGGTGGTGCACTTACTGCCATACCATTTAGTGGATTCTCCTGTCTTTAAGAGGCTGAAAGCATGCACTCAGCCTCGCAAGCATTATTTCTCCAGAAAAGCTCTCCCTACATTGTATTGTCACATGATGGAGAACGGGACCTCTCCTTGCAACAACAGCTGTTACAGGCAGGGACAATATATGTAATTCATGGCCCACTCGGTCAATGTTTTTCACGGCATCAGGAAGGTAGCACCGCAGCAAGAAGGCCAGATCCTATTCACACCTTCAAGTCTGTGTTCGTCTGGTTCCCACAGCAGGAACTTGTCTGTCTACTCCATGTGCTCCTCAACACCCAGGCTCAGTCCTACCTGGACTCTGGCTTTTCTCCAGTGCACATCATGTTCCCTGACCCCATGGACTTCTGAGCAGGCAGATTGGAACAGTAGCCTGAACTTGCCCAGTATGCCCTCTCTCTTCTGTTTCCAGAGCAGCAGATGGCATCTTGACATCCAAAATGACAAAGATGTCCTCCACCAGTGTACAAAACATCAGTTTTGTCAAAATGAATGAGTCGTGGATCCATGAGGATTTTCAACTCCTCCTTTTGACATTGATGAATAGATCTGACGTTACTGATGGTGCCCCGTCATGTACTGCTGCCGTCTTCCTACCTACCATCATGTTCCGTACTGTATGGCTGCTGCTACTCCGATCATGTCACTGCCGCTATATGCCTACCTACTATCATGTCTCATACCATATGGTTGTTGCTGCCTCCACCACTACACCTGCTACTCCCTGCTGCTAATTCCCCTACTGCCACTTTCATTACTCCTACTGCCACTACCATTACTGCTATACAGCCGCCTCTACTACTACCACTACCAGTAAACAGCCGAACACACATCTACTGCCTTGTCTCCATGCTATGCTGATACTGCTGTTGCTACTATTGCAGCCACATGCCACTATTACCCTATTCTTTACACATTAACTGTGCTGCTGCGGCTCCCAATTGAAAGGGAGAATTTTTCCAGGCTCGTTTAGAACAAACCACTGTTTCTCCTGACAATAAACACTTGTAAATGTATAAATAAGGGTAGGCATTCTGCCCCAGTTAACACATAATATTTGGATGCTTGCGCAGAACAAGCCACTTTTTCTGGCATACTGTATGTGTGTATAAACAGAGGCAGGAATTTCCCCCCTTTAAGGCATAATTTTTGGACACTTAGGGGGAGATTTATCAAACTGGTGTAAAGTAAAACTGGCTTAGTTGCTCATAGCAACCAATTAGATTCCACCTTCCTTTTTTCACAGCTCCATTGGAAAATGAAAGGTGTAATCTGATTGGTTGCTATGGGCAACTAAACCAGTTCTACTTTACACCAGTTTGATAAGTCTCCCCCTTCATCCCTACAAGCCATAGATTTTTATGCAGCTGTGACCTGATACCTTAATGAGCGAACAGTCTGCCTCTTCTCTTGATATAGATTGTAGCCATGAACTAAGGGTGAATGATCAGTTCAAGAGGCTATAAGAGAAAAAGAAAATGGCTCACAAGTGCATAAGAGGCATCAAAAATTTGTTTTATATTCATTATTATTGATTTATGAAAAGTTTGTTGAAAGTGCAATGGCTATTTAAGGGAAACCACATTATTTCTGCTTCAAATGATCAAACCATTTCACTGTTCAGAGGTGGGACACTAAAACACAATGCCATAGAGTTTACAACTAGCTCAAATGTGAATTTTGGACAAGCTACATGTGCAATGTTAAAGTACCACCTCTGGTTTAAACTAAGGTAGTAAGGATGTTTCATCTAACACTCAGACGAATGACTGCTCCAGTAAAATAAGGGAATATGTACATAGGGAAGTCCAGACAGGGGCTGGTGGAGGCTAAGTGATGAAATTGGGAGTAGAATGGAGGGAGATATTATATTAGCTCAGGGGTGGCCAACCCGCGGCTCGCGAGCCGCATGCGGCTCCTTGGACCTTAATTTGTGGCTGGCTCGCAGGACCTTTTCATGTGGGCCCCGACCCCCTGCCAGAAAATGCTAATGACCACTTCCATTATGGAAGCGGTCATTAGCATGCGGGAGGCACGGGAAGTAAAGAACAGCGCAGCAGCGGCTGTACTTACCGTCCCTGGTCTTCTCCCTGCCGCGCTGTGTCCTGACACATACAGTATCAGGATGTAGTGCACGTAGGCGCGCACTATGACCTGACGCTGTTCGCAGTCAGGTCACAGTACAGGGCAGCGGGGAGAAGACCAGGGAAGGTAAGTGAACCTGCCAAGAGACAGCGCCATTTATTATTTATTTTGAAAGTCTGATCTGAGGTCTGATTGGGGGTTATCTGAGGTGGGGAGGGACTAATGGGGGCTCATTTGCGGCTGGGGGGCTGATAGGGATCTAATTTGAGGATGGGGGCATATTGGTGGTCTGATATGTGGTGGGGGAGGCTGAAGTGTAATTTTTAGTCTGCTCGGCCTATTGGGGGTCTGATATGAGGCTGGGGGCCTATTGGGGGTCTGATCTGAGGCTGAGGGGGCTGATAGGGGTCTAATTTGAGTATGAGGGGCTGATAGGGGTCTAATTTGAGGCTGGGGGACCTATTGATGGTCTGATATGAGGCTGGGGGCTTTGGGGGTCTGATATGAGGCTGGGGGGCTAATTGGTGGTCTGATATGAGGCCGGGGGCCTATTGGGTTACTGATATGAGGCTGGGGGCCTATTGGGGGTCTGATATGAGGCTGGGGGGCCTATTGGTGGTCTAATTTGAGGTTGGGGCTTTGGGGGTCTGATATGAGGCTGGGGTCCTATTGGTGGTCTAATCTGAGGCTGGCAGAACCTATTGGGGGTCTGATCTGAGGCTGGGGGGCCTGATGGGGCTATGAGCTCAGATAAGACCCCCAAATCCTCAGACCCACAAAATAAGCCCTCCTAGTGCTTACTTAAGACACCAAAAATCAGACACCCCATGCTCACATCTCCCCTATGTCAAATCACCCCTACCCCACATATGATCTGAGCATGAGGGTGTCATCTGAGCATGAGGGTGTCATCTGAGCATGGGCGGTCATGTGAGCATAAGGCGGTCATCTGAGCATGGGCGGTCATCTGAGCATGGGCGGTCATGTGAGCATGGGCAGTCATGTGAGCATGGGCGGTCATCTGAGCATGAGGGTGTCATCTGAGCATGGGGTGGTCATCTGAGCATGGGCGGTCATGTGAGCATGGGCAGTCATGTGAGCATGGGCGGTCATGTGAGCATAAGGCAGTCATGTGAGCATGAGGGTGTCATCTGAGCATGAGGGTGTCATCTGAGCATAAGGCGTATATCTGACCATAAGGTGGTCATCTGAGCATGAGGGTGTCATCTGAGCATGGGGTGGTCATCTGAGCATGGGGTGGTCATCTGAGCATGGGGTGGTCATCTGACCAAGAGGCAGTCATCTGAGCATGAGGGTGTGAATTGCTTCGAGTAGCAACGACTGAATACAAGCCAGATTTGAAACACATTGTGAAAAACAAAGATTGACAGAAGCCTCACTAAAGTTGTCTACATTACAGGTAGGAAAAGTGGTTTAAATACACTTTTAAATGTTGAAAACTCAATTGCAGTAATACTGTCGTGTGCACGCATATTTGTGTAAGTGTAAATTGAAGTACAGTGGATTCATATTGGATATCACCTTTCACAAAAGAGTAGCAAAAATCTGCTACAAAATAAACCCTGCTACACATTTTAAAATCTGCAGCATGCTCTGAAAGGGGGTTTAAAAATGTGAAAAATTAAAAGGGTTTGTGAGAGAAAAAAATGTAATAGCAGGAATTATACTAATAAGTATATGGCTGGAGCAGTCATGTGGGTAGGTAAGCAGGCATGTCATTGACTCAGCAAAGACCTTTGTATTATACCATACTGTGTTGCAGATCTGGGGTGCTGAATCTGCAAGGAAAATTTGAACAAATATATATAGCGAAGCTAGTCTGGAATTAAAGGACTCAAATTGATATTGTCAGAACAGAAATATTACAAAGTGAAATAACTGTCACATGGGTGAATGACAGCAATGACTATGAAGATTACAGTCAGTTCAGGAAGCATCATAAAGATAGAAGAGACAAGTAGCGATCTGCCTTTATGAAGGGTCTTGTCTAAAGTTTATACTACGTGATGACATCTATGAGGGAAATAAACATGTTGAGTGGAATATATAAGGAGGGAGAAAAAAAGATGAAATGCTGATTGATAAAATATAAGTGTATTAACGATGTGTTTGTTGGCTTAGTTCAACAAATTTAAGCAATTCAACAAATTTAGCACGTCCTTTCCCATGATGCCACGGCCATTTCTGCTCAGCCATGCCGCCTTGTTGGGAAAGTCTTAAAATGTGTCTTAAACGAGTAATAAATGTGGTGAAAGGCATGTATGCCATTTCTTCTGGCACATTTTCAGTAGTATATCTGACCCAAATACATTTCACTGGCACAGCCAGGACTCACTTCTAAGGGATTTTTTTAGACTTAATTTTAACCTATAACCTGACACATTGGCAGGTTTCAAGATCATAGTGACTGCAGAAAGGAAAATATATTTTCATCAGCTTAGTGATGTCATTTTATGGGGTAAAAACACTGAAAACCATGATGTTTGGGCTGCATGCCATATTGCTAGAACTAGTGGGTGGCCTACAGAGTTGCACCAAGAGTGACACGTTTGAACATTTTGCCCCACTTTTCTGCTTACTTTCCGACTTGGTGTAGTTTTGCCAATGCCAGACGCATCAACAGAATGTTGATTGCAGTTCCCAGAAAGATTAACAAATTTAGGGTATATACCGTACTAATACATCAGCAGACAGTATGGAGATCTTTTCATAAACCTAAGGGGAGGGGTTTATCAAAACTGGTGTAAAGTAGAACTGGCTTAATTGCCTACAGAAACCAATCAGATTCCATCTTTCATTTTTCATAGTTCCTTTGGAAAATGAAATGTGGAATCTGTTTGTTTGCTAGGGGCAACAAAGCCTGTTTTCCTTTATACCAGTTTTGATAAATCTTTCTCTAGGATTCTATCCAAGGGATATCTACTAAATCTAGAGGGTAAAAAAGATTTCACAGCCATCATAGATAAGTATTTTCTGTAAGAGAAGTGAGACAATGGATTTATAGATGATATTATGATGGTTGAGTGCATTCCTTAAAAATAAATTGGAGGAAAAAATATAAAATATAATATACTGGAATGGATAGCTAATATATTCATGGATTACCTAATGAAATCTATAATATACACTAAAAGGGTCATTTATTATACTGAAATAGACCTAAATTAGGCATATTTCAGACGCAGATGGCGGAGCAACAACTAGTTGCACCGCCATCTGTGACTTTTCTCTGCTCACACCAGGTCCAAAATTGTGGATGTGGCATGGGCAGGAAGGGGACGAACTGGCAGGCCCATCTGATTTACCATTTTCTATGCCTGTTTCCGGTCTAAATGTAAGACACCACCAGCTTAGAGCTTTATTAAGAGAAGCTTCTAAAATGCCAGTCTTAATAAAGGTGCCCTTGACGGTTAAGGGTAAAGTTTCCTGTACCTGTATCCCAGATCTCTAATTTGATCAGTTATATGACTCAACAAACATGACTGTTGATCATGCAGAAAGATCCCAATGTCAAAAGACAGCAACAATTGTATGATCATGGGACAGGAATGCCATAACTTGCTTGTAGATCACTTCTCCATTTCCTGCACTGCAAGGCCTTCTGGTTACTCAAATTTAAATTCTGACCTGTCTGTGATGATAAGTTAACAAGGGACAAGTTAACAAGGGATAAGTTAACAAGGGACAAGTTAACAAGGGACAAGTTAACAAGGGACAAGTTAACAAGGTGAGTCTATACTGTAGGATGTGGGGATTGTGGCTGGTATTCATGGAGGGAGTCTTATGGTTAAATTTGTGGAGGGTCAACATGCCTGACAGTATGGAAGCAAAGTGATTGATACTTATGATGGGGTATTATGGCTAAATATAACAATGAAAATAGTATGGAGACTTGGATACTGTGATTTCTTTAAGGCAATCCACATACACTGTGGTCTTTGTATTATGTGTAAAGGGATCATTGTGGCTGATACTGTTATAGGGGCATTGTAGCTGGGTTATTTTGATACAATTGAATTGGACTACAAAAAAACTTAGCCTTGTCCCCGTATGCAGTTTTCTTTTCATTCAAAAGTGCTCATGAAGTCCAGGAAAAATAAAGCATGTACATTATTACCATCTTTTTTCATTTATGATTCAAAAACTCCATGTAAAAACTATATCAGTACCACAAAGTGAAGGCAAAGCCTTAAGAGTCCTGAATTAAACTGACAGAAGAGTATTCTGGTACAATTGCTAAAGCTGTAAGAAATCCTACCGCAGGCCCATGTGCTTAGCAGATGGGTCTAATCCAATTTGGTCACCTGCATGCGTAACTAAATTGGCTACTGGTCCTATCACTTAGCGCACATGCTGAGCCCTATGATTGGCTTGAGTTGTGTCCCAGATCATCCAGTAAAGTGCTATTTAATACTTGCTATAGTATACTGAATAGAAAGTAACTTATGAAAGCAATGAAACTATGAAGACAACTGATAAATAACTTCCCAATCATCCATTCTCCATATGTATGTAGGGTAAGAGGCAAACATGTGCAGTATAATACTGTACAGGAGAACTGCTGTAAAGCCAGTTCATTAACATACACCTAATTAATTTTCTCCCTTTACACGTGGGTACGTTTTGCTAAGACAGCGGGGATTTGTGGGGAATTCAAGGACATTATGGCTTCATTGTCAGATGTCAGCAGACTTCAGGCTTCTTTATTACAACATATATCATGGAGTCTGGTAGTAAATGCATGCATGCATTTTTCAGACAATGGTGAAAAAAAACAGATTTCAGAGGAGCCTTGAGAGGAGCAATACCAACATTTATTATACATTAGACCAATTTATATAAATTTTTGTTCTTCGTTATAATTTTCTTTCTTGCAGTGCCACATACATTAAGGCTACTTACAGAACAAATAAGTTAAAAGCAATATGGAGAAAATAAATAATACTTTTGATTAATATAAATTATTGTATATGTCTGATTTTGGCAGTCCATTCCTGCCACTATCTCCCACTGGGAACAATAGTACTTACTCTTACCACTGCTCTCATAGTGCAGTCTGTACTTCAGACTGTACCTGCCTGCTTCCTGCTGCTAAGTCCCTTAGGGCGCATGCTCACACTAGCTCTTAAAGGGTCAGCTTAAGCATGGGTGAATCTGTCCCCAGCACTTCCTGAGGAACATAGGATGCCTTCCCCTATGGAAAGGTGTCTGAGCCATAGGTTTCTAGCACATTTGGTTCTGCAAAGGAACGCTTTTGTATTGTTCTGACCTCACATGTCCGACCCCTGCCTGACCCTGTGCCACCTGTTCTGACCCCTGCCTGATCTCCGTGTTCACTCTTTGCCACCTGTCCTAACCTACAGCCTGACTACTATATTGCACAAACTCTGTCCTGACCTTGGCTTGTCCATAGACCACACTATTACCTGTCTGGTTTTGGTGCCATGCACCAGTTGACAAGCCTTGGTCAGCAGCCTCTGAATGGAGATTACTTCTAGAGGCAGCTGCTTGGTGATCCCAGCCCAGTGAAGTCCAACTCCCTGTACAGGGTTTAAGGGGTGAAACCCAGGAGCTCACCTTGACAACACCCTCTGGAGTAGACCTATGCCATATCCGTTTAGTAGGCATACTGAGTCCACACCTGCTGCACTTCGATAAGAGAATGAAACTGTACCAATACTTTGAATTCATACTTAGAGATTAAAAAAAATTATGTATATATATATATATATAGAGATATGACATGCGGAAAGGCAGCACTTGACTTGAAAAAGACTGCAATGAGCAGTTAAAACGTTGCGGTTTGATGAAATAAAAGGATTTATTATTTTCACATATTCCAGAGTGCTGCCTTTTCGCTTGTCTTAGGAATTTTTCAGCTCCAGTCCGAGATGTTTTTGAGCTAGCACCTGGTTTTCATATTGCTGTGCTGCTATTTATTTCATATTTTCATATATACAGTGCCTTGCGAAAGTATTCGGCCCCCTGGAACTTTTCAACCTTTTGCCACATTTCAGGCTTCAAACAAAAAGATATGACATTTTAAATTTTTGGTAAAGAATCAACAAGTGGGTCACAATTGTGAACGAAATTTATTGGATCATTTAAACTTTTTTTGTAATAATAAAACTGAAAAGTGGGGCGTGCAAAGTTATTCGGCCCCCTTGCATTAATACTTTGTTGCGCCACCTTTTGCTGCGATTACAGCTGCAAGTCACTTGGGGTATGTCTCTATCAGTTTTAAACAACTAGAGACTGAAATTCTTGCCCATTCTTCCTTGCAAAACAGCTCGAGCTCTTTGAGGTTGGATGGAGAGCGTTTGTGAACAGCAGTTTTCAGCTCTTTCCACATATTTTCAATTGGATTCAGGTCTGGACTTTGACTTGGCCATTCTAAGACCTGGATACGTTTATTTTTTAACCATTCCATTGTAAATTTTGCTTTAGGCTTGGGATCATTGTCTTGTTGGAAGATAAATCTCTGTCCTAGTATCAGGTCTTTTGCAGACTCCAACAAGTTTTCATCCAGAATGGTCCTGTATTTGGCTCCATCCATCTTCCCATCAATTTTAACCATTTTCCCTGTCCTTGCTGATGAAAAGCAGGCCCAAACCATGATGCTGCCACCACCATGTTTGACAGTGCGGATGGTGTGTTCAGGGTGATGAGCTGTGTTGCTTTTATGCCAAACATATCGTTTTGCATTGTTTCCAAAAAGTTCGATTTTGGTTTCATCTGACCAGAGCACCTTCTTCCACATGTTTGGTGTGTCTCCCAGGTGGCTTGTGGCAAACTGTAAACATGACTTTTTATGGATATCTTTGAGAAATGGCTTTCTTCTTACCACTCTTCCATAAAGGCCAGATTTGTGAAGTGTTGTACTGATTGTTGTCCTATGGACTCTCCCGCCTCAGCTGTAGATCTCTGCAGTTCATCCAGAGTGATCATGGGCCTCTTCGCTGCATCTCTGATCAGTCTTCTCCTTGTTTGAGATGAAAGTTTAGAGGGACAGCCGGGTCTTGGTAGATTTGCAGTGGTCTGATACTCCTTCCATTTCAATATGATCGTATGCACAGTGCTCCTTGGGATGTTTAAATCTTGGGAAATCTTTTGGTATCCAAATCCAGCTTTAACCTTCTCCACAACAGTATCACGGACCTGCCTGGTGTGTTCCTTGGTCTTCATGATGCCCTCAGTGCTTTAAACAGAACCCTGAGACTAGGTGCATTTATACAGAGTCTTGATTACAAACAGGTGGATTCTATTTATCTTCATCAGTTCTTGGAAATAACCAAAGACAATTACCTTTCCCAACTGGTTCATGACCCGACTAGAGGGACGGCCATACTGGACTTAGTATTAACCAATAGACCTGACAGAACAACAGATGTGCAGGTTGGGGGACACCTGGGAAATAGTGACCATAATATAATAACCTTCCAACTGTCATTCAAAACAGCGTTTCTTCAGGGAGGAACAAAAATACCAAACTTCAAAAAAGCAAAATTTAGTCAACTAAGAGAGGCCATACGCCTAACTAACTGGGACAAAGTCCTCAAAAATAAAAATACAGCCACAAAATGGGATATTTTTAAAAGCATCCTAATATCTAATTGTGAGAGGTACATACTTTATAGGAATAAAAGGTTAAGGAACAAGAAAAAAACAATGTGGATAAACAGAACTGTAAAGAAAGCAATAAATGACAAACAGAAAGCATTTAAATCACTAAAACAGGAGGGGAGCGAGGAAGCAATGAAAAACTATAAGGAAAAAAATAGAATATGTAAAAGACAAATAAAAACAGCCAAACTAGAGACCGAGAGATTAATCGCCAAAGAGAGTAAAACTAACCCTAGAATGTTCTTTAATTATATAAATGGTAAAAAGTATAAACCTGAAGGGGGGAGTTGCAGAGAGCGATGAAGAGAAAGCAAAGCTACTAAATATCTTTTTCTCCACTGTATTCACTGAGGAAAATAAACTGTCAGATGAAATGCAGAATATAAAAGTAAATTCCCCATTAAAAGTGTCCTGTCTGACCCATGAAGAAGTAGAGCTGCGTCTTAAAAAGATTAAAATAGACAAATCGCCAGGACCAGATGGCATACACCCCCGTATCCTAAGAGAATTAAGTAATGTCATCGCCAGACTATTATTTCTGATATTTAAGGACTCTATAATGACAGGGAGTGTTCCACAGGATTGGCGCATAGCAAATGTGGTGCCAATATTCAAAAAGGGTCCAAAAACAGAGCCCGGGAACTATAGGCCGGTAAGTTTAACATCTGTCGTGGTTAAGCTGTTTGAGGGTTTTCTAAGAGATGCTATCTTGGAGTACCTCAATAAAAATAAGCAAATTACTCCATATCAGCATGGCTTCATGAGGGATCGGTCATGTCAAACCAATTTAATCAGTTTCTATGAGGAGGTAAGTTCTAGACTGGACCGCAGCGAATCAATGGATGTCGTATATCTGGACTTCTCCAAAGCATTTGACACTGTACCACATCAAAGGTTAGTATATAAAATGAGAATGCTTGGCCTGGGAGAAAATGTCTGTATGTGGGTAAGTAACTGGCTCAGTGATAGAAAACAGAGGGTGGTTATTAATGGTACATACTCAGATTGGGTCATTGTAACTAGTGGGGTACCACAGGGGTCAGTATTGGGCCCTATTCTCTTCAATATATTTATTAATGATCTTGTAGAAGGCTTGCACAGTAAAATATCAATTTTTGCAGATGACACTAAACTGCGTAAAGTAATTAACACAGAAGAGGACAGTTCACTGCTACAGATGGATCTGGATAGACTGGAGGCTTGGGCAGAGAAATGGCAGATGAGGTTTAACACTGACAAATGTAAAGTTATGCATATGGGAAGGAATAATGCAAGTCACCGGTACATACTAAATGGTAAAACACTGGGTAACACTGACATGGAAAAGGACCTAGGAATTTTAGTGAACAGCAAACTAAGCTGCAGAAACCAGTGTCAGACAGCTGCTGCCAAGGCCAATAAGATAATGGGTTGCATCAAAAGAGGCATAGATGCCCGTGATGAGAACATAGTCCTGCCACTTTACAAATCACTAGTCAGACCACACATGGAGTAATGTGTACAGTTCTGGGCTCCTGTGAACAAGGCAGACATAGCAGAGCTGGAGAGGGTTCAGAGGAGGGCAACTAAAGTAATAACTGGAATGGGTGGACTACAGTACCCAGAAAGATTATCAAAATGAGGGTTATTCACTTTAGAAAAAAGACGACTGAGGGGAGATCTAATAACTATGTATAAATATATCAGAGGTCAGTACAGAGATCTCTCCCATGATCTATTTATCCCCAGGACTGTGACTGTGACGAGGGGCCATCCTCTGCGTCTGGAGGAAAGAAGGTTTGTACATAAACATAGAAGAGGATTCTTTATGGTAAGAGCAGTGAGACTATGGAAGTCTCTGCCTGAGGAGGTGGTGATGGTAAGTTCACTAAAAGAGTTCAAGAGAGGCCTGGATGTATTTTTGGAGGGTAATAATATTACAGGTTATAGTTACTAGAGAGGGGTCGTTGATCCAGGGAGTAATTCTGATTGCCTGATTGGAATCGGGAAGGAATTTTTTTCCCTAAAGTGGGGAAAATTGGCTTCTACCTCACAGAGGTTTTTTGCCTTCCTCTGGATCAACTTGTAGGATAACAGGCCGAACTGGATGGACAGATGTCTTTTTTCGGCCTTATAAACTATGTTACTATGTTACTATGTTATTATATTTAGGACAACATTGGATCATTCAGAGATCCTCAATGAACTTCTGGAGTCAGTTTTTTGAACTTAAAGTAAATGGGCCGAATAATTTTGCACGCCCTACTTTTCAGTTTTATTATCACAAAAAAAGTTTAAATGATCCAATAAATTTCCTTCCACTTCACAATTGTGACCCACTTGTTGTTGATTCTTCACAAAAAATTTAAAATGTTATATCTTTTTGTTTGAAGCCTGAAATGTGCAAAAAGGTTGAAAAGTTCCAGGGCGAATACTTTCGCAAGGCACTGTATGTGTGTATATATATATATATATATACACATATATATATTTATATACATATTACTGTGCAAAAGTTTTAGGAAAGTATGGAACAAAGCTGCTTTCAAAGAATAAAAATTCTTTAAGAATAGAAATGTCAATAGTTTATTTTTTCAATTAATAAAATGCAAAATAAACGAACAAAAGAGAAATCTAACTCTAATCAATATTTGATGTGATGACCACTAGAGATGAGCGAGCACTAAAATGCTCGCTTGTTATTCGAGTCGAATTTTTCCCGATGCTCGGGTGCTCATTTCGAATAACGAACCCCATTGAAGTCAATGGGAGACTCGAGCATTTTTTGCAGGGGACCAAGGCTCTGGCTATGGAAGGCTGGGTGAAAACCTGGAAACCTCAGAAAATGATGGAAACACCACGGGAATGGACAGGAAACAGCAGGGGCAGCATGCATGGATGCCTCTGAGGCTGCCTAATCGTACCATTACCCCACATTCTGGCCAACAGCCTTGGGGTGACCCTCAAGACAGTTGTGCTGACCCAGACCAAGATGGGCAAGGCACATGCGCTGGCACATGTTAGGAAAGCACCCAACTAGGTGCAACGAAGGTCCATCACCCCCTGCGGGTGACACCACTGCCCATGCTGGCACTGCTGTCCTATCCCCTGCCCCACGACGCAGGCATAAGCCTGACACAGCGTGGTGACAGCGTGGTGGTGACACCAACAAGTGACCAAGTTAGATTGAGGTAGCAGGTAAACCACCCAAAAATTTACCCTGACAGAGCATGGCGGTAAACCCAGAGTGACCAAGTGAGACTGAGGTAGCAGGTGAAGCACTTCAAATTTTACCATGACATGGAATGGCAGTGAATGTCAGATGCCGCCTGCATGAGATTAGGGATAGAGCTGCTCTCTGTCAGGGAGAGTGTAAGGGCCTGAATTTAGATGTTGGCTAGGCAGGAATCACCCACAAAAAACCCAACAGCCCTTCTAAGGGCTACAAGCACCTTTTTTTTTGGTCTCCTCCTGGCTGCTGCATGAGATTAGGGATAGAGCTGCTGTCTGTCAGGGAGAGTGTTAGGGACTGAATTTAGATGTTGGTTAGGCAGGAATCACCCACAAAGAACCCAACAGCCCTTCTAAGGGCTACAAGCACCTTTTTTGCCTCCTCCTGGCTGCTGCATGAGATTAGGGATAGAGCTGCTGTCTGTCAGGGAGAGTGTTAGGGCCTGAATTTAGATGTTTGTTAGGCAGGAATCACCCACAAAGAACCCAACAGCCCTTCTAAGGGCTACAAGCACCTTTTTTTTTGTCCTCCTCTCGGCTGCAGGCTGGGAATTGTAGTGCAGCTACCGCCATCTTGGCTGCACACTGTGCACAGCGACTGGTGGCAGAAAGGGAACAGCACATGGTCCACACAGACCCCAATGAAATTTCCCAAAGTCCTCTCAGTACTCATTTTTGCTGCTGCTGCACCTTGGCTTGCTGGGATCTGTAGTGCAGTCTTCGGAATACGTTTTTTCTCTCAGTTATATATACTACAGTCCAGTGAACAATTATGTTGTGTGCTGTACAGTAGCGTCAGTCTAGGGTATACATTTTTTGTCTCAATTAGATATCCTACAGCGCAGTGAAATATTCTGTCGTGTGCTGCACAGTAGCCGGAGTGTAGAAAATATACGTTTTTTCTCTCAGTTATATATCCTACAGTGCAGTGAAAAACTGAGTGATTTGCGGTACAATAGCCGCCGTCTAAAGACTACGTTTTTTCTCTCAGTTATATATACTACAGTGCAGTGAAAAATTCTGTTGTGTGCTGCACACTAGCCAGAGTGTAGAAAATATACGTTTTTCGTCTCAGTTATACATTATACAGTGCAGTGCAAAATTCTGTCGTGTGCTGCACACTAGCCGTCTAGAGTCTCGAAAATATACATTTTTTTCTCTCATTCATATATCCTACAGTGCAGTGAAAAATTGTGTGGTGTGCGTTATACTAGCGGCAGTCTAGAGAATAAGTTTTTTCTCTCAGATACATTTAATACAGTCCAGTGAAAAATTCTGTGGTGTGTGGTACACTATCCGCAGTCTAGAGAATACGTTTGTGGCCTCAGATATTAATTCGACAGTTTAGTGATTACACAAAATGTTGAACCCAAAGGCTAAGGGTCGAGGACGTGGGCGTCCAAGTGATGTAGGGGGGCAGAGGCCGTGGTCCTGGGCAGGGTGACACAGTACCTACTGATGAGGGAGCAGTGAAACGCCGCAGAGTTTCGCTCCCTAGCTTCATCTCGCAACTTAAAAGGTCACGTGGTACACCACTATTGAAACCACAACAGTGCGAACAGGTGATGACGTGGATAGCGGATAATGTGTCCAAGTAATTTATCCACCACCCAGTCTTCCACACAGTCCACCCACTTTAGCCAAGGGAGTAGACCTCTGGCTCCTCCAGCTCAACCTCCTTCCCCCCAGCCTGCCCATTGTTGGGGTTTGGGAGTCATTGCCGTTAGAAACAGTCCTCACTCAGGTCTTGGCAAAATAAGCTCAGGTTTATTTTTGAGCAAAAACAAAACAAATTAACAAAAACAAAGTTCAGGAGAATAAGGGGTTAGGTTGCAGCTACCTTAGGATCAAGTAGCACCCCAGCTCTCAGCCCATCCAGTCTGAACTGAAGATCCCTCCACCTACATACAAGTGCACTTATATACAATTTACCAGTTCCCAGAATCCATCAGTCTTAAAGGAACATGCATTTGGTTTAAAACAGAAATATTGCACATAATTCATACATTAAACTACATAAAACACAAAGCATTCTAGCTGTCTCCTTTTAAAATAAAAAGGAGCTTACAATCTATATACATTTTACCAAATTATACCAAACATAACATAAGAACATAAACCCACTAGGTTTGGCAGCAGCTTTGCCTCACCTGGCAATAATTAGCAGCACCCTATATAAACCCAGCACACCCTCTCCTCAGGTTTAGTCTCCTGCAGGTAAGTAGCTGGTAATGCTGTGTGTTTGGTGGTGGGGAATACTGAGCTAGTTTGTCTGTGGAAATGATAGTGGGCAGAGACAAAGGTTTTCTGGCCAGCATGTGAAAAAAGAGAGAGAAAGATACATACATACAGATAGACAGACTTGCTCACTATTAACCCCTCAACACCTCTCCCATGGAAAATATGGATTCAGATCCGGCATACTCACAGGAAGTCTTTTCAGGACCCTACCCAAAGACACAAACCACTGCTTAACAGCAACCTGAGCAGTTGCTCTGTCCCGATGCCCAAAATTTAGAACTTTCGCAGTCTGTGGGTGATGAGAGTGTGGACTTAGTGCAAGTAGTGCGTCAAGAGGTGTCGGATGATGATGAGATACGGTTGTCAGACATTGACGTTGTTGTCAGGGCAGTAAGTCCGAGGGGGGAGCAGAGTGAGGAATCGGAGGAAGAGCAGGTGGATGATGAGGTGACTGACCCGAGCTGGGTTGGTAAGCCTAGTCAAGACAGTGCTTCTGAGGGGGATGAAAGTGCAGCACCAGAACAGGTTGGAAGAGGCAGTGGGGTGGCCAGAGGGAGAAGCAGGGCCAGAACAAGTAGATCAGCAACTGTTTCACGTAGTGAAGCTCCCATGCCGAGGCCTAGATGTTTTTTAAAGAATGTGAGGATGACAGACGGACTGTGGTGTGCAACCTGTGCCACACCAGGATCAGCAGTGGAGCCACCACTACCAGCCTAACCACTACCAGCATGCGCAGGCATATGAGTGCTAAACACACGACTCAATGGAACCAAGGCCATTCACCTCCTGCGTATCACACCACTGCTCCTACCCCTTTGTCACATGCTGGCTCAGCGAGTCAACCCCCCGCCCAGGACCCCGGCACGAGCGCCTCCCGCCCTACAACCACCCCTTCACCTCCACGATCCTCCACACCCTACACCAATGTGTCCCAGCGCAGACTTCAGCTGTCTTTGCATCAGACATTGGAGCGCAAACGCAAATACAGTTCCATCCACCCACCCACATGCACAAGCCCTAAACGTCAGCACACCTCACAATTGTTCACTGGACTGTAGTTTATATAATTGAGTGAAAAAAACGTATTCTCTAGACTGCGGCTAGTGTATCGCACACCTCACAATTGTTCACTGGACTGTAGTTTATATAACTGAGTGACAAAACGTATTCCCTAGACTGCACTACAGATCCCAGCAAGCCAAGGTGCAGCAGCAGCAAAAATGAGTACTGAGAGGACTTTGGGCAATTTCATTGGGGTCTGGGTGGACCATGTGCTGTCCCCTTTCTGCCACCAGTCGCTGTGCACAGTGTGCAGCCAAGATGGCGGTAGCTGCACTACAAGTCCCAGCCAGCAGCCGAGTGGAGGACAAAAAAAAATGTCGTTGTAGCCCTTAGAAGGAGCGTTGGGTTCTTTGTGGATGATTCCTGCCTAACCACATTCTAATTTCACGCCCTAACAGTGTGCAGCCAAGATGGCAGTAGCTGCACTACAAGTCCCAGCCAGCAGCCAGGAGGAGACCAAAAAAAAAACGTGCTTGTAGCCCTTAGAAGGGCTGTTGGGTTCTTTGTGGGTGATTCCTGCCTAACCAACATCTAAATTCAGGCCCTAACACTCTCCCTGACAGACAGCAGCTCTATCCCTAATCTCAAGCAGACGGCGTATGACGCGAGCAGCGCGGGACCAGATTTTTATATTCCCAGTTCATCTGATCTGGCCAGCCAATCCCTGCTATCGACGTGATGCTAAGACTCTCCTGCATGTTGATTGGCTGAAAAAAGGAGGCTAACATGCAGGAAGAGGAAGTTGACATTTCCTCGAGGATCGCGATATGCTCATCCGAATAGCGAGCATATGCGAATACCCTAATGCTCGAACGAGCACCAAGCTCGGACGAGCATGTTCGCTCATCTCTAATGACCACGCTTTGCCTTCAAAACAGCATCAATTCTTCTAGGTACACTTGTGCACAGTTTTTGAAGGACCTCAGCAGGGAGGTTGCTCCAAACATCTTGAAGAACTAACCACAGATTGTCTGTGGATGTAGTTTTGCTGAAAAACTTCTGCCTCTTCATGTAATCCCAGACAGACTCGATGACGTTGAGATCAAACCTCTGTGGGAGCCATATATACTTGTATACAGCCAATATTATTAAGAACTATCTTCAGCATAAAGAAGAATAATCCTGGGAGTGATGATATGGCCCCCACAGAGCCCTGATCTCAACATCATCAACTTTGTCTGGGATTATATAAAGAACCAGAATGATTTGAACAAGTCTACATCCAAAAAAGATCTATAGTTAGTTCTTCAAGATGTTTGAAACAACCTTCCTGCCAAGTTCCTTCAAAAACTGTGTACCTAGAATTGATGCAGTTTTGAAGGCAAATGGCAATCACATCAAATATTGATTTAGATTTAGATTTCTCATCTGTTCATTTACTTTGCTTTTTGTTAATTAACAAAATAAACTATTAACACTTTTTTTAAGCAAATTAAATTACACTTATAAATTCAGTCATTATAGGCACATGCTAAATGGGTTATATACGTAGTCTAGAGTACCCAGAGGAAATCCACACAAACTCCATACAGATGTTGTCCATGGTCAGATTCGAACCTAGGACCCCAGCCCTGCAAGGAACCAGTGAGCCACCGTGCTGCATCGTGCCTTAAAAATTAACTGGAGCAAGTGCCGCTGACGCGCTGACATTAATAGTGCTGCAAACATACTGTCCCTGCAAAATAATTGTGCTAGGCTGACACAGTGCCAGGGTAACCCTCCCCCCCCCCCACACACACACACGCACACACGCACAAAAGTGATCCCAAAAGTCCAACCAATAATATAAATAATTCAGTCCCAGAGTGTTCCTAGTAGTAATAGTGTCCCTATAGTGCCCCAATAGTAATAATTTCACCCATTATGCCCCTGAAGTAATAGTTCCTATAGTGCCCAAAGTAGTAATAATGTTCCCCATAGTATTAAAATCCACAATATTGTCCCAAGGTAATCATAATCCCCCTATAGTACCCCAAGTAGTAGTAAAGCCCACCATAAAGCCCCCATAGTGCCCCCAGTAGTACTAATGTCAACCCCTATAGTATCCCCTGCAGTAATAAAGCTTACCATAATGCCCCTAGTAGTAATAAAGCCCACTAAGGTGCCCCCAAGTAGTACTAAAGTCCAGAGTAATGACCCCAGTAGTATTAAAGCCCCCATAGTGTGCCCCAGCAATAAAAAAATCCAATCATAGTGCCCCCTAGTAGTAATAGAGCAACCATAGTATGCCCCAGAAGTAATAATCTCCACCTATAGTGCCCCCCAGTAGTACTAATGCGATGCCCCCTATAATGCCCCAGAAGTAAAAATAAAGCCCACCAGAGTTCCCCAATAGTAATAAAGCCAGTAGTAATTACCCCAATAGTAGTAAGATCTCCTTAGTGTGTCTGCATTAGTACTATTGGTCCCTAGTAGAGATGAGCGAACCTATTCGCCGCTTCGTAGATTCGATACGAATCTTCGTTTTTTTCTACACCGAAGCGAATCCGAATCTTTTCAGATTCGCTTCAGAAGATTCTTCTTAAATCTTTGTACGCTAATGCTACGTAAGCATTATATAATTTGTACGCTTATGCTACGCATCTAATAATTTGTACACTAATGCATAGGTATTTACTTAAGTAGAGTACTTTTACTGTATGTTCATTATTTTTGTGGGCCTAGACAATAATAAACCAAAGCTTTGTACGCACCTTGTACACTCATGCGTACGTATTCGCGGGAATGTTGGCAGAACACAAATTTTTTTGACGCAACTTGAACCAAATCGAATCTTATCCGAGGCGAATCTTTTTAAAAATTCGGCGAATATTTGCCAAAGCGAATCTTGGAAGATTCGCTCATCTCTAGTCCCTAGCATGCCTCCAGTCATAATAAAGTCCACTATAGTACCCCTCAATAGTAATAAAGCTCCCAGAGTATTCCGCAGAAGTAATAATGCCCTAATAATGTGGTCCCAGTAGTAATATAGCCCACCATAGTGTAACTCCAGGAGTAATAAAGCCACATAATGCTGACCCAAAAGAAAAATACCCCTTTTAGTGCCACCAGCAGTACTAATATCCCTACAGTGCCCTCAGTAATAATAATGACTTTGGGCTCAATAGTATTCTGCCCCAAGGTGCCAAAAGAAGGTAACAAAACCAAATATTCCACTTCCATGTCAC
This sequence comes from Rhinella marina, assembly GCA_900303285.1. Lineage (NCBI taxonomy): Eukaryota > Metazoa > Chordata > Amphibia > Anura > Bufonidae > Rhinella > Rhinella marina. The sequence continues at coordinate 48,393 of ONZH01010441.1, forward strand.
TGTCTGCAATGTGGTGCAGGACAGAAGCCTTTTCTTGGCTGTGCCATAAGCTGCTTGCATCCTAACTCATGCAGTCCCGATAATGTTATTGTGCCTCCTGTGCCGTCCTCTGATAGGCTCCAGGCCTAGCGGCCTGTAGCTTATGGGGAGTGAACAGCAAGGAAGAGACACCAGCTCCCATGCCCCTCCATAGTATTCACCTGTATCACCATCCCAAGGACGGCTATGCAGTTGAATGTGGAAAGGCCCTAGGAATCAGCAATGAAATATTGGTGGATGCTCGGGAAGTCCCACGCGCCCCCTCAACTTACACTGTATCCCTCCTGAGGTACGTGTACTGTAGGATGTGAAATAGTGTTCCAGATAATAATTTAGTACTAAAAGTAATGGAGTCATTCAACATACCATATATTTTGGATTATAAAATGCACCTAGGATTTGGAGGAGGAAAATAAGAAAACAAATATTTTCCAAAAGACCTCAGAGCAGACCCCCAAATCAGATACCCATTCTTCATCAGACCTCCGATATGACCCTCATAAGACCTCCAATCCTCATCAGACCTCCAATCCTCATCAGACCCCCAAATCAGACCCCAGATCAGACCTTCTAGCCCCCACCAGACTCAGATCAGACCCAATCAGCCTCAGATCAGACCCTGAAGCCCCAATCAGCCTCAGATGGACCCCCCACCCAAATCAGACCCTATCAGACTCAGATCACACACCCTCAGCCCCACTGAGCCTCAGATTGGACCTCCCATCCCCATCAGACCTCAGATCAGACATTACAAAAATAAATAGACCTACCTCACTTGCTCTGGACAGTGCCACAGAGCCAGGACCCATCACTTCTTCCAGGTCCTGCTGTGTACTGTGACCTGATGGTGCACAGCGTCAGGTCATAGTGAATGCCTACTTGCACTATGTCCTGCTACTGTGCCTGGTCAGAAAACCACAGCAGGATCCGGAAGAAGACTAGGGAAGATGAGTACAGCCAGTGCTGCGCTGCCCACACCTCCCCTGGAAGCAGTCATTAGCATTTGGACTATAAGAAGCACTGCCACTTTTCCCCATTTTGGAGGAAAAAATGTGCACCTTATAGTCAAAAAAATACAGAAAGTAGATATAATATAAGGGTAATTTATTTGACCAAACACTCACAGGACTATGAAAAATATGTGCAAAATACAGATTTTACCCCTACGCCTCCACAGCGGCACAATAGGAGCATTCCCCGCCCCCCGAGAACAGGAAACAAACAAAGGAAAACCTTTAAAACACGCCCCTCCTCTTACCTCTCCAGTTGTTTGTTTCCTGTTCCCTTGCGAGCGTGGAAAACCTCCTGCCGAAGGTCGGCGGCGTCTTTTAAAAAGGTCCATGCAGCGAGAGTCCTTCTGCCCGGCGGGATGCGACCGGGCGGCTGTGTGAGGAGCCTGGGGGTAAGTGCTGTTTGCAAGCCTCCCCAGGCTCTCTGGCATAAGTCCTGTGACAAGGCAGCCCCGGATGAAAATCTCCGCTCTCCCACATGCAGGGGACCGGAGGCAGGGTGCGCGATCTAGCGCTGTTCAGGAGGGAATCCCTGAGAGGCAGGGGATTCCTCGGCTTCTTCTCCCCGGCGCCGAGTGGCACGTCAGAGGGGGCGGGGCCTAAACCGGAAGTGCCGCGAGGGGGCGGAGCCTATACCGGAAGTGCGGCAGAGGACGATTTTGGCGGCAGATTTAAAAACCCACACAGCTGATCATGTCTCTGGAGCTGGTAAGATGGAGTTTTCTTGCATTTCTGATGCTGCCATGGATCCTCTTGCTATCCCTGACCCTGCTGGAGCCTCAAGTCCGGTAATTTGCCCCTTCTCTTACCTCTTTGAGGGCAAGATGCGATGGGTTGTGTGTTATACTGAATATAATATTTTATTGATGTTTGTTTTTAGGGAGAAGTGCACAGAGAAGATTGTGTCTGAAGAGTCCCCATCCTTTTTAGATAGCATTAAGTCTATCATTAAGACGGAGGTATCTTCAGCAATAAAAAAGCAGCTGCCTCAGGCAGCAAAGGAATGTCAGCCGTCCACGTCTAAAATGGTGTATGTTTCCATTCCTGAACCAGAGCCAGTTACAGACCCTGACTTAGACGAAGGGGAGATTGAAGATTTGAGCTCAGAGGATGAAGGGGGTCGCCCGTTATGTCACCCTGATGAGACAGACACCTTATTGAAAACAATCCGATCCACCATGGGTTTAGAGGATGTGAAGGAGTCCTTGTCAGTCCAAGACCTAATGTTTAAAGGCCTAGGAGCTAGAAAAACCCGAGTTTTCCCCCTACATAATACTATTAAAGAGATTATACAGAAGGAGTGGAACGATCCAGACAGACGAGCTAATGTATCCAAAGCGTTCAAACGGAAATATCCGTTTTCTGAAGAGGACACAAATTTATGGGATTCGGTCCCTAGGGTGGATGCCCCGGTAGCGAAGATTTCAAAAAAATCGTCGCTACCTTTTGAAGATTCTGGCCTTCTTCGCGACCCCATGGACAAAAAAGCTGACGGTTTTCTTAAACGGTCATGGGAAACTTCGACAGCGATGCTAAGGCCCAGTATAGCGGCAACCTGCACATCTAGGGTTCTCAGTCTCTGGATTTCACAACTGGAAAGTCATTTGGCTGCAGATACGCCAAGGGAGGAGATCCTTGCCTCCTTGCCCATGCTAAAACAAGCTTCGGACTTTTTGTCCGATGCTTCGGCAGATCTGGTTAAAATGGCAGCCAGATCTGCTGCACAGGCAAATTCAGCACGCAGAACTGTGTGGTTGAGGTCCTATAATGGAGACGCAGGTTCTAAAACCAAGTTGTGTGCGTTACCCTGTGAGGGTGATCGTCTTTTCGGATCAGGCCTGGATGACATCTTGGAAAAGGCGTCGGATAAGAATAAAGGATTTCCTGTCGATACAAAGTCATTTCATCAACGCCAGTCCTTTCGTTCTTACAGAAGGGGACGTTTTGACCAGAGAAGAAGAGGTACAACAGACAGGTCCCATTTCAGATCGAGAGGGAAAGGGTTTCTATTTAACCCCAACCAGGACAAACGTCCAAACTTCTGACGCCAGGTTCCCGGTGGGGGGGAGATTAAAACGTTTCCTGCCTCAGTGGAAGATTTGTTCCCAGTCTCCCTGGATCCTAGCCATAATAGAGTCAGGCTACAGACTGGAGTTCATACAGTATCCCCCATCGAGATTCATGATTGTGAACAGACCCGCATCCCAGGAAGCTCTGGAGTTAGAGATAAAGTCATTGCTAAAGAAAGAAGTCCTAGTTCCTGTCCCCAGATCGGAAGAGAAGAAGGGATATTATTCTCCGGTTTTTCTAATAAGAAAACCAAACGGGTCATACAGGACTATCTTCAATTTAAAGGGCCTAAACCAACATTTGGTTTACAAAAAGTTCAAGATGGAAACCATCAGGACGACAGTGAGTATGCTGACAGAAGCCTGGTTTATGGTAACACTGGACTTGAGCGATGCATATTACCATGTGCCAATCCATCCACACTCTCAGAGATACCTAAGAGTGGCCGTCTGGTTAGACGGCAGAATTCAGCATTTCCAGTTCCAGGCTTTACCGTTTGGATTATCAGCAGCACCTCGAATATTTACAAAGATAATGGCAGAAGTAGTCGCTTCTATGCATCTAAAGGGCATACAAATTATTCCTTATTTAGATGATTTTCTTATATCAGCTTCAGGGGAAGAAGAGCTTCGTTCCCATCTTGAAATTGTCCAAAACACCCTGTCAGAATTAGGATGGATGATAAACTTTCAAAAATCGGACTTAGTTCCAAGCCAGAAGAAAGTCTTTCTCGGTATCCTTCTGGACTCCGTATTAATGATGTCTTTTCTTCCACAGGACAAGCAGACTGCGGTTCAAAATCAGGTCATGTTGTTCAGACACAAGAAAGTGGTCACACTAAGGGAAGTCATGAAACTTCTAGGTATGTTGACCTCTACCATCCCTGCTGTCCGGTGGGCCCAGAGCCATACAAGGCAGCTTCAGGGGTTTTTGTTGTCCACCTGGGATAAGTCCCAGACTTCCCTAGATAAGAAGACAAGCATCCCCCAGAATATAAAAGACTCACTGATCTGGTGGATTATGCTGAGAAATCTACAGAGAGGGGTCCACTGGCGACCAGTCCAGTTAGTTGTCACTACTGATGCGAGTCAGTATGGATGGGGGGCTCACCTGGGAAGTAATCTTGTCCAGGGCACATGGCCCACAGAATTCAAAACTGCATCGTCCAATCTCAAAGAATTAACAGCAGTGCAGAAGGCGTTACAGGCCCTATCAGTTCAGGTTCAGGGCCAGCACGTAAAAATTTTGTCTGACAACATCACGGTCGTGGCCTTCCTGAACAAGCAAGGAGGTACTCGAAGTCCAGCACTGCAGCTACTGACAGCGCAGACTTTGCGTTGGGCGGAACAAAATCTGCTTTCTTTGACAGCAGTACATTTAAAAGGTTCAGATAACCAGGTAGCGGACTATTTAAGCAGACAGCCCTTAAAAGAGGGAGAATGGATGTTGAATCCAGCAGTCTTCAAAGATCTCACGAAAAAGTGGGGAAGGCCGGTTGCAGATCTCTTTGCGACCCGGAAGAATCGCCAGGTTTCCGAGTTTTATTCTTTGTCAGCTTGGGACAAGCCAGTAGCTATTGATGCTCTAAGTCATCCGTGGCCCAAGGGCCTTCTTTATGCTTTTCCTCCTTTTCCTCTTCTTCCCAAAGTCATCTCCAGAGCCTGGGAACTAAAAGCAGAATTGATCCTGATAGCTCCCTTCTGGCCAAGAAGATCGTGGCTGCCCCTCCTAATTCGGATGTCAAAGGGAGAATACTGCTCACTACCGAATATCCCGGACCTGCTGACCCAGGGTCCAGTGACACACCCAGAGAGTCAACGTCTGAACCTCACGGCCTGGAGACTGAGCGCAGCCTGCTGACCCGGAAAGGCTTATCCAATAAGGTAATATCCACCTTGTTGTTAAGCCGTAAGCCTATTACTTCAAAAATTTACCAGAGAATGTGGAAGGCTTTTCTTAATTACTCAAAAGATAGATGGGATTTGTCTGGTATCCCAGATGTAAATATAATTTTAGACTTTTTGCAGGCGGGTCTTGATATGGGGTTGAAGGTAGCTACTCTTAGAGTTCAGATAGCAGCCTTATCCGTGTTTCTAGATACTAGGCTTTCTGAGGTCCCGTTGGTAAAGCGTTTCCTTAAAGGCGCTTCTAGACTGTCTCCTTTCTGTGCTCCACCTGTACCTTCCTGGAGTCTTAACATAGTGCTATCCTCTCTACCTTTCTCTCCCTTTGAACCTATTGACAGTATTTCTTTAAAGTCACTAACTTTGAAGACTGTTTTCCTGCTGGCAATAACCACGGCTAGAAGGATTGGGGAGATGCAAGCTTTTTCTTGTAGATCCCCTTACCTTTCTATCCTTCCTGATCGTATCATCCTAAAACATCACCCCTCGTTTTTGCCTAAGGTAGTATCAAAGTTTCATTGCCAGCAGGAGATCTGTCTTCCTTCCTTTTGCCAAAATCCTTCTTCTCGCAAAGAAGAAGAATTTCATATGCTGGACGTTCGCAGATGTCTTCTGTTCTATTTGCAGAGAACTGAGACTTTTAGGAAGTCTGAACATCTTCTAGTCCAGTTCCAGGGTAAAAACAGAGGTTCGGCGGCGAGTAAATCCACCATTGCTCGTTGGATTAAAGAAGCTATTTCCATGGCCTACTCATCGAAGGGTTTGGAAGTTCCGACTGGACTTAAAGCCCATTCCACACGGGCAGTGGCGGCTTCCTGGGCAGAAGGAGCCTCTGCCACGCTGGAACAAATTTGCAGGGCAGCCACCTGGTCATCTCCTTGTACCTTTTTTAAACATTATAGGTTGGACATTTTGGCCAATTCAGATCTGTCTTTTGGACGTAAGGTGTTGTCTGCTGTTGCCCCCCCCTAAAATGATGTTTCTATGTTAATCCTCCTATTGTGCCGCTGTGGAGGCGTAGGGGTAAGATCACAATTACACTTACCGGTAATTGGGTTTTCCTTAGCCTCCACAGCGGCATAAACATCCCACCCTTATGATATATACATTGTGCCCTTTGCTGTAGGACCGAGTTGTGTCACAGTAAGGTTTGTCTTGTTTGGTCATGACTATTAATAAATTTTTTTCTGTTTGGCAATCCTACAAGGTCTCTGATATTAACTGGAGAGGTAAGAGGAGGGGCGTGTTTTAAAGGTTTTCCTTTGTTTGTTTCCTGTTCTCGGGGGGCGGGGAATGCTCCTATTGTGCCGCTGTGGAGGCTAAGGAAAACCCAATTACCGGTAAGTGTAATTGTGATCTTTAACTCACTACCACCCATGAGGTTGCTATACAGATGTATCTGCGCTAAAATTGACTCTGATAACTCTAATAACACATGTAATAGTGTTATAGCATGCCATCAAAGCTATTGAAATACACTGAAAGAGTTAGTTAATCTTTTTGTGACACTGTTTGCTTAACGCATTAACCATCAAGTTTAGCTCAACTGCATCTGTATGTTAACCATTATGTCAATACCATCTTATAAATTAAAGGGGTATTCCGGTTACATAGTAACATAGTTTATAAGGCCGAAAAAAGACATCTGTCCATCCAGTTCGGCCTGTTATCCTACAAGTTGATCCAGAGGAAGGCAAAAAAAACCTGTTAGGTAGAAGCCAATTTTCCATACTTTAGGGGGAAAAAAATTCCTCCCCGAATCCAATCAGGCAATCAGAATTACTCCCTGGATCAACGACCCCTCTCTAGTAACTATAACCTGTAATATTTTTACACTCCAGAAATACTTCCAGGCCCCTCTTGAACTCTTTTAGTGAACTTACCATCACCACCTCCTCAGACAGACAGTTCTGTAGTCTTACTGCTCTTACCGTAAAGAATCCTCTTCTATGTTTGTGTACAAACCTTCTTTCCTCCAGACTCAGAGGATATCCCCTCGTCACAATCACAGTCCTTGGGATAAAAAGATCATGGGAGAGATCTCTGTACTGACCCCTAATATATTTATACATAGTTATTAAATCACCCCTCAGTCGTCTTTTTTCTAAAGTGAATAACCCTAATTTTGATAATCTTTCTGGGTACTGTAGTCCACCCATTCCAGTTATTACTTTAGTTGCCCTCCTCTGTACCCTCTGCAGCTCTGCTATGTCTGCCTTGTTCACAGGAGCCCAGAACTGTACATAGTACTCCATGTGAGGTCTGACTAGTGACTTGTAAAGTGGCAGGACTATGTTCTCATCACGGGCATCTATGCCTTTTTTGATGCAACCCATTATCTTATTGGCCCTGGCAGCAGCTGTCTGACACTGGTTTCTACAGCTTAGTTTGCAGTTCACTAAAATTCCTAGGTCCTTTTCCATGTCAGTGTTACCCAGTGTTTTACCATTTAGTATGTACCGGTGACTTGCATCCTTCTATGTGCATAATCTTACATTTGTCAGTGTTAAACCTCATCTGCCATTTCTCTGCCCAAGCCTCCAGTCTATCCAGATCCATCTATAGCAGTGTACTGTCCTCTTCTGTGTTAATTACTTTACACAGTTTAGTGTCATCTGCAAAAATTGATATTTTACTGTGCAAGCCTTCTACCAGATCATTAATAAATATATTGAAGAGAAGAGGGCCCAGTACTGACCCCTGTGGTACCCCACTAGTGACAGTGACCCAATCTGAGTATGTATCGTTAATAACCACCCTCTGTTTTCTATCACTTCATTCTCATTTTATATACTAACCTTTTATGTGGTACCGTGTCAAGCGCTTTGGAGAGGTCCAGATATACGACATCCATTGATTCACCACAGTCAAGTCTAGAACTTACCTCCTCATAGAAACTGATTAAATTAGTTTGACATGACTGATCCCTCATGAAGCCATGCTGATATGGAGTTATTTGCTTATTTTCATTGAGGTACTCCAAGATAGCATCTCTTAGAACACCTTCAAACAGTTTACCCACGACAGATGTTAAATTTACCGGCCTATAGTTTCCAGGCTCTGTTTTTGGACCCTTTTTAAATATAGGCACAACATTTGCTGTGTGCCAATCCTGTGGAACACTCCCTGTCAGTATAGATTCCTTAAATATCAGAAATAAGGGTCTGGCTATGACATTACTTAATTCTCTCAGGATACGGGTGTATGCCATCCGGTCCTGGCGATTTGCCGCTGTACTTCTTGTAAATGGGGAATTTACTTTTATATTCTGCATTTAATCTGACAGTTTTTTTCCTCAGAGAATACAGTGGAGAAAAAAATATTTAGTAGCTTTGCTTTCTCCTCATCGCTCTCTGCATTTCCCCTCTCATTACTCTGTAAAGGGCCGACATATACTTTTTAGTATTTATATAATTGAAGAACATTTTAGGGTTAGTTTTACTCTCTTTGGCAATTAATCTCTCAGTCTCTAGTTTGGCTGCTTTTATTTGTCTTTTACATATTCTATTTTTTTCTTTATAGTTTTTCAATGCTTCCTCGCCACCCTCCTGTTTTAGTGATTTAAATGCTTTCTTTTTGTCATTTATTGCTTTCTTTACAGTTCTATTTATCCACATAGTTTTTTTCTTGTTTTTTAACCTTTTATTCCCATAAGGTATGTACCTCTCACAATTAGATATTAGGATTCTTTTAAAACTATCCTATTTTGTGGCTGTATTTTTAATTTTGAGGACTTTGTCCCAGTTAGTTAGGCCTATGGCCTCCCTTAGTTGGATAAATTTTGCTGTTTTGAAGATTGGTATTTTTATTCCTCCCTGAAGAAACACTCATTTGAATGACAATTTGAAGGTTATTATATTATGGTCACTATTTCCCAGGTGTCCCCCAACCTGCACATCTGTTGTTCTGTCAGGTCTGTTGGTTACTACTAAGTCCAGTATGAACTGAACCAGTTGGAAAAGGTTGTCTTTGGTTATTTCCAAGGACCTGTTTCCTTTATGATATATACAGGTTTCAGTTTCCCATTCTATATCTGGGTAGTTGAAGTCCCCCATAATAACAACTTCATTATGATTTGCTGTCTCGTCTATTTCATTAAGAAGTGGATTTTAGGTGGTTTGAATCTGGTATATTAGGTGGTTTATAATAAACTCCTATTAGTATTTTATTATTGTTTTTGGTTCCATTTATTTTTACCCACAGTGATCTTCCACATCTTCATGTCCCTCACTTATATCTTCCTGGAGTGTGGGCTTTAGACAGGCCTTTACATAAAGGCAGACCCCTCCCCCTCTCCAGTTTTGGCGATCCTTTCTAAACAGACTGTAACCCTGTATGTTAACTGCCCAGTCATAGCTATCATCCAGCCATGTCTCAGTTATTCCCACTATGTCATAGTCCTCCTCACACATCGCTATTTGCAGTTCACCAGTTTTATTAGTCAGGCTTCTGGCATTAGTGTACATACAATTAAGAGGTTTATGTATATTTTTTAGCCCACTTTTTAAATTACTATTACCTGTAAAGTGAGTATCTGGGATTTTTGGGTTACCTTGGTTGATGTTTTGCCCAGTCTTCTCCCTACTTTCCTCACTAACCACAGCCCCCACTAACCCCCCACTGTCCCCTCCTATGTCCCACTCTCTATCTACACTAAATATAAATATAAAATATGAATAATTTATGCTTTAGACTAATTCATCATCAATAATTACCTAATATAATATCAATTTCACATATTTACCATTCAGTAGTTATAAAAGTAGTTTTCTTCCTCTGCTATCCACTGTGTTTCCCCATAAGTTACCATAGCATCAACCTGTAGTTCTGAGCCTTTGTTAGGTCGAGCATGCTCAGTGTGTTCCTATCAGTTCTCTAGCTAAATGTCAGTGTGCTGGTGATCACTGAGTAGAGGGGGTGTGACTGGACTATATATCAGGCAGCCAATCAGTAAACATCAACACAAAGGCTGGAAAATGGTCACTAAACAGTCCAAGCTCAAACACTGTACCAGGCAAGGAGAAATCAAAGAATTGAGAATATTCACAAAATGCACAGATCTAACACAAAGGAACCAGGTTAAAATTACAATAATTTGCATTTCAAGATTTAAGTACAGCACTGCAGGATTTAAGTACAGCACAGATCTTATTTGTACTTTAAAAACATGTTGCTCCTTAACTACATTTGAGGACAGATTTACGCATCTGTAAGTGCGAGCCAGTTAAATCTGAGATCAGGCCATGACACATCCAAGTAGCGACTGTTCATTCACCAATATCCAGAACTGTAGCGGTGCATTCATTGTCACTGCTCCAGTAGCTGAAGCAAAGCCTCTGCACTTGTGCCGCTACCCTGAGTAGTGGCGTAAGTGTGTGATTCTCAAGGCCATGTCAGATGTTCAGCCCTGTTAAACAAGAGGCAAGTGGGCACAACTCTTACTGATGAGACAAATCAATTTGTTAAAAAAAAGAACACTAAGCCTCTCTGATGCCAGCAGAAGGAAAATTTGCTAATTTGCATATTATTTTCTCAGAAACACAGAACAAGCATTTGCTGGACTACAATACTCTTCATGCATATTAGATGGTCTCCATAGTGAGAAAGAGTACCCCCCCCCCCCAGAACCTGACAAAGGTCACTCAGCTAATCAGGTCAATTTTCTCTTGAGACACTTAGGGGGTCATTTATTAAGAGCCGCGTTTTAGACACTGGTCTTAATAAGCCCTTTAGCTGGCACTCTGCCCACACTTTTTTAGACCTAGTGTGAGTGGGGAAAAGTCACAGATTGTGATGCAAATAACCTTTGCACCATAATCTGTTCCAGAAATATGCCTAATATAAATTACCCTCCTAGTTTTCTTTTCTTTTGGGAAGGTGACTTGGATGTCTTATTTAAAGAATTGTAATGTGGGGAATCTCAGCTTTCTTTTCCTTTTGGAAGGAGAACTATCTTGCTATCTTGCCTCTTTTCCAGTGCAGTGTCATGTGTCAGTTTCCCTCTAGTCTTCTACAATTCATATTTTTCCTCTGGATTCTGAGAGAAAAAAACGAATCCTAGGAGACTTAGTCATATACTCTTTTTCTAGTAAATTGGAGCATATTTGATTCGGTTAGAATCAATTCAGACCTGAATCAAATTTTTTTGAAAAATTCACTGAGTCAGACACAAAACTAATTTCAAGAAATTCACTCATCTCTAAGGTGAATATACTCTTATCATGACTGTGCATGACAAATAACCTAATAGATCACAATCAAAATCACATTGTAGACACATTTGTAAGGAATAGGTACTAGAATGTTTACATTTGTAAAGACTCACTCATAATGCCACATTTTACATATATTTACAGAATTCTTGCCAAAATGCAAAGTAGGGGTGGATCCTACTAGAGGATGCAGAAAAGACTAACCTAGAGGAAAGGTTTCTCTGCTTTCCTGTTGTGGGATGCATTTTTCGAAGAATATTAACAAAGTCACAATTACCAAAAATATTACCAGGTGAATGTGTCCTTAGACAGATGTCTCATGGATAGTACTCTAACTCTGCTAACTCTGGACCCTCTATGCAGTACTGGTACACCCAATTCCTGATGCTACAGTATCAAACATAATTGCTTGCATGGTCAAGCTCTCCTTTTTATCAGGATTATTTATTATGGATTCATCCTATCCTGCATATGTAGGCTCTAGCCAAGATAACCAAATCAGTTCTGAAAACTTGCGCATGTGTTAGCAGGAATAAAATTCAATTATAACAAACTATCCCATATTTAAAATGTTATAAGTACAAGTTGATACCAGATTTCATGCATCATTTTCTGTAGTGTTATGTCAATCAGAATCTAGTACTTGATATGCTGCTGGGCTCAGGGCCATAAAGCGGATGGGTTAAGAGCAATTAGAATTATTGACAGCCTGGACGGTAGTGACCTTCTCTCCTGTCATTACTATGGTAATTAAATGGACTGGTGACTTGTAGTAAAGCATGTTTTCATTAAATTAATAGTTGCTGATTCATATAGATACTGGCAAACCTATTAAATCGGAGGTTTACAGTATATTAAGCATTCATGGATCAAACTACTTTACAGAAATTCAGCCATTAAATCAATGAGGCTCAAAGTTATGATGAAAATAGTTTATGTGATAAATAACTGGACTCCAAACAACCAAAGTAAGATTTAACTGAACATGGATGAGTTCAGTCAGAAAACAGTCATTTCTTCCTTTCATGTTGGTAGTACAATAATCTTTTCTTAGAGTAAGAGTAAAACATGCTTTTGGATTTGTATTAAATTATAACAGTTCTGTAGTCTCAAATGATTTATATAAGGAATTTACATTTTCATAGTATTATCTCTGATGTGTAGTGCCTTTTAAGTTTTTTTATTGTTTCATGTAGTGTTGCCTTTATGTACTTTATAGCTAGGCACTAGAAACATATTACGGCTCAGCACAACCTTGTATGGTGGCGCCAATAGAATTTTTGGGGCTCTACAGTGCCTATATAATGCACTAATTTGACATGGCGGCATACATGGTATACACTATCAATTGCTGTGAATTTCTGAAGGCCACTAAAAAAACAGCTTTATAAATAACTAATTCTATGTATTTTAATGCTTTATTGATGTGACAAATAAGACAGACATCTGCAGACTTAATATGCTTGAAATTGTTACATACATTGTAACATGTACAACATTACATGTACATACCATACATAGACATTGCCGGCATTAGTATTATATGTAGTGGGCATGTAATAGAATGTAAACACAAATTATCAACACAATTTCACAATTAATCTATATCTGCATTGCAAAATATGGCATTGAGCATGAACATATAAGGGCAAATTAGATGGACCATGTGGTCTTTTTCTGCGATCAAACTTCTAATTTTCTTTCATATTTATGAACCCTCTGCCATGATTTTGAGTCAGAATAGTACGTTTTGGTCTTTGAGTAGTACTCACGACGAATGGATTCTTACCATTTTCTGCAATAAAATATAAAGTGATAAAGGCCAAGCTATGTCTGATTAGAGCTGTAATATTCTATTTATTAGCTCATCAAAAGTAGCACAACTTATAGAATATGATAAGTGTACTGTTTATGCATATGACTATGAACATTTTGTACAGAACCATAATAAAGCTCCCATGGATGTGACTAGATCCTCTACTGTGCCTCTTTATTTTTGAGTCTCTAATTCCTTATCAGATCATAAATAGTTGTATACACTGATCTTCCACTTTATATGTATACATTATGAATGCTTCTAGGGGAGAAAATATGCACTCAGCAGCCATATGGTACAGCACAGAGTCTGTGTGGCTCCATACTTCACATATAGACTTTGTGCCCCTAAACATCATGATGGAGGCAACATGGAAAATGTAGGTAAATAGTAAAAAACACATGAACAAAGAATGTACATATGTAATCAAGCTATTTAAAATGAATCATTTTTAGCAAAATCATTTACAATGTATCTGTCAGATAGGTAATACTATTAATTTGTGATGGTGCCTGCATTTCTCCTCATACCCACATGATATAAATGTACAATCTCTATACAGTACAGAAGGCATTCAATGCTTTCTTTGAAATCAGATTACAAACTGCTCTGAAGTTAATCCTTTGGCCACAGGAAGAAGCAGCACAAATTGAAAGAGAAAAATAATAGCAAAGGAGCAATAAGTGCACCAGGCAGAAGAACGTAGAATGGTTCTGGATAGGTGTATGGGTATATGACACATAGGTGACATACCTTGATTTAGAGCCATCGCTGAGTGAGTGGAATGTGCAGCTGCACTGAGATGGACAGGAAAAGCAAAAGAAAGGAAGACTTCCAAACACCAGGCAACCAAAGATGACCAAAGAGACACACATGGTGAACTAACCATGAGTAGCACCTTTGGGAAGCTGGAGATATTCACAGGTTGTACCTGATCACATCTTGTTAAGTGTCTTCCGCTTCCAGTCACAGACTGATGCTTTAGCTGCAGCTCAGTCCATCAGATAAAATAGGATAGGGGATTAGTGAGACGACTTGGTTATTTTCCTGTCGCTGCCTATTGCTTCCTGGAATGTCATAGGAAGGCGTCTATCTAAGCCGCTATGGAAGAAAGCCACAGGGTTAGAGGTTAGACAACTACATATGGAATTTCTATACACAATTTATTTCTAAACCATAGCATTTAGGCATTTCAGAGACAAATAATTTTATATTTCATCCGTTGTTTTATAAAAAGCTGTATGAAAATATTAAGATGTAAATCATTTACCAATAAAAGTTCATTTCTGCAGTTCCAAGATTAGCAGTGAATCGGACTGATTTGCTTTCTAGGGAATTAATGAAGAAGAAAATTTTAAAGCATCATTCTGTGTGTTAATAAATAAATTGTGTTTATAATAAAGAGTATTGCTTTTTGGTACCTTTGTGTGCACAAAGCAACCAATGAGAGGAGGAGCATGCACAGCTACATGTACCACCTAATCAAGGTCACCTGTGGGATAGGTGGGGTAAAAGTGCACAGAAAAATTCTACTCCCAAGGCGAAATAGGAGCTCATTCAGATTTGAAGGTGCCACTCCTTTAAAGAGGACCTTTCACCGTTCCTGACATTACTGTTTTAATAGTTTCATGCATTCTATTCTTGTGTCTGTATGTTGTGCCATTCCTTTATTATTTCTACTAGAAGTTATGAATGAATTGCTAGCAGTCTGCAGTAAGGGTACAGAGGGGAGGTGACCAGTTGGGGGTGTGTACCTGCACAGTCTGAACATGGCAGCACTGATTGGATAGAGTCAGTCTGTGCAGGGACACACCCCCAACTGGTCTCCTCCCCTCTGTTCCCTTACTGAATGCTAATAGCAATTCATTCATAACTTCTAACATAAATAATAAAGGAATGGCACAACATAGAGACATAAGAATAGATGCTCCAGAATTGTTATTACATGGGGAATGCATGAAGCTATTAAACCAGGCATGTCAGGAGCGGTGAAAGGTCCTCTTTAAGTATATACTACAGACTAAACAAAATTCATTGAGAAAGATAGAAGAAAATCCTGTGATATAAATCAATATGTGGATACACATGGCAACATTTAGAAAAGAAAAATTACTGAAAATGATGTACTGAGGCTATTTTCACATCTGCGTTGTGCTGTCTGGTTTTAAGATCTGGTACAGGCTCTCAAAACTGCAGCACAATGCTTCAGTTTTGTCTCCATTCATTGTCAATGGGAAGTGCAAAAGAATGCATTAGATTCCAGTTTGTTGTGTTCCCATTCCGGACACAAAACCGCTGCAAGCAGCATTTTTGTGTGCGGCATGGGAAACTGAAGAAGCCGGATCCGGCACCAAAAACCATGTAAGTCAATGGTGACGGATCTGGGTTTTTTGGACACGGTTGCACCGCAAGTGATGCTAAGCAGTCTTGTCCCCATTGCAACTGGCTATTCACTGCTCCTGGCTATCGGCGGCCATGCAGGGATCAGGAGTGATGTGGGTGCCCAGAGAGCGGGGTAAGTATACTCTATATGAGGTGCCTAGCCATTGGAGGGGTCATTATAGCGGTTAGATAATCTCTTTAATTTAAATGGGACTTAGTGATAATTCCAATGGCAGACATTTAGCCCCTCAGATGCCGAGGTCAAATGTGACCATATATCTAACATAAAAACTTGACTTAACTTGAAATTGAGCGTCGAGCCTCTGTCATCCATTTACGTATATTCAGTTTCCACATGTTTGGAATTGAAATTTTTTTGGGGATTGTTCAATGTAATGAAACCAGCATATATATGTGATTACTACAAGACACAAGGTATAGCAGCGTCTAGCCTCAATCATCCGTTTTACCAAGTTTCCACAAGGTCACAATTTTTGGGGGGGTCCATATAATGAAGCTGCATATAATTATCGCAGCAATACCCATGATGTGGCAGCAATCTACCAGTGTGTAATAAAGGGGTTATTTCATTTCTGCAAATAGCATTTATTATGTAGAGGAAGTTAATACAAGGCACTTAATAATGCATTGTTATTATCCATATTGCTTCCTTTGCTGGCTGGATTCATTTTTCCATCACATTATACATTTCTCATTTCCATGGTTACGCCCCCCCCCCAAAAAAAAAAAAAAAAAAACAGCAGCAGTGGCCCTACTTGCACACTATAGGAAAAACCACCAGCCTATGTGCCCTGCAATGGTCACCAGAGAGGCCTGCACATTATCCTATAGTGTGCAAGCACGACCTGTACTGATGTATTGCAGGGTGGTCATAACCAAGGAAGCAAAAAGTGTATAATGTGATGGAAAAAATATTCCAGCCAGCAAAATAAACAATATGGATAATAACAATACATTAGTAAGTGCCTTGTAGTAACTTCCTCTACATAATAAATGCCACTTGCTGAAGTGAGACAACCCCTTTAAGGTGAAATTTAGCATCAAGCCTCAATCGTCTGTTTACGTACATTCAGTTTCCACACAATTGGATTTTTCATTTTTTTTTTTGGTATTGTTAAATGTAATTAAACCAATATATATATATATATATATATATATATATATATATATATATATATATATAATTACTGCACAGGGTACATTGTAGGGGAACAGAATTAGTAGTAGTAGTAGTAGTAGTAGTAGTAGGCTGAAGTTGCCCCTGCTGGTTTTGGAAAGGTGCAGCATTATAGTTGCGTAGAAAAAGTATGGGATTTGGATTGGTTGGCTCACTCCTCCTCTTATCCATAGCAGGATGACATGGAGGTGACGTCAGAGTCCAACACCTTGCGGTGGAGTCAAGGGTGACAGCATTCCACCAGCTCTTCCTCCTTGCAGCTTCAAAGAAGGCTTTCAGTGGAGTCCTCCCAGTCTTCACTGTCTCTTCCTATAGGATCGCATTCATTTTTCCTAAGAAGTGGCAAGAAACCCCCACCCTACTCTATGGCAGATCAAGTCAAGAGAGTCTCACTGTTGACGACTTGTGTGAGATAAGTCAGTACTGCCCTGAGGAGGAGGTGCAGGAGGCTGCAGACCCAAGGAGTAGCCATGTTGGTGGAGGTGGTAATAGTAGTGGCATTGGGGGCAGCGACAGTGGCATTCAGGGAAGAGCGGGGGAAGGGGCCCAAAGAGCCCACCATGATATCCCACCTTCTGATAGATGTGAAAGGGGGTGAGGACTCCAATGACAATTGTGTGCTGGACAGGACTTGGGAGCCGGATCAGGGTTCTGAGGAGAAGGCAACATCAGTGGAGGAGGGTGATGGAGGCAGCAATAAAGAACAGAGGCCACGTACCTCCCAAAGACATCTCTGCTTTGGGATCTGGTGATGCTGCTGAGTGGATGGGTTAGACCCAAAATGTGCCAGAGCTGAGCCCAGTACTGTATCTCCCATCTGGCATTTTTTCTCAACACTGCCGGAAGAAAAAAAGCATTGCCTTGTGAAAGCTGTGCAACAGCAAAATAAATCTATTGAACCACATGAAGTGGCATCACCCCAAACTGTAAGCCAACAGAAGTGGCATCCAGCCACTGGCAGTCACAGTACATGTCTTTCACGGCCCACTGGGTCAATGTTTTTTTCCGGCAGTGGCAAGGTAGCACCCTGTCAACTAGGCCAGGTCTTTTTGACCCAAGCCACCCCCGCACAATTGTGTAGGTCTGGCTCCCACACCAGGCACTTATCCGCCTCCTCCTCCATGGACACGTTCCCATCGCTACAGCAGCTGGGCACAGGATCACTCGCACTACCTCTCCGTCCTATCAAGCATTGCCACACTGCATTAGAGCTGGGAGAGAGTAGCCACACTGACGAGCAGTTGATTAAGTACATCAAGCAGCAAAAATCCCACTGGCTATCACCTCACTGATTCCTACTGGGCAAGGTGGTTAGCGACAAAGGGCACAACATTGTGGCCGCCCTGAACCTAGGCGAAATAATACATGTTTCCTACATGGTGCACGTCATCAACCTAGTGGTGCAATGCTTTCCAAATAATTACACTGCCTTGCAAAAGGTGCTGTCAAAGTCTAGTAGACTGTCCAAGCACTTCAGCCACTCTTACATGGCGAGGAACTCTCTCCTGGACCTGTAGCGACAGAATGCCCTGCAGCTACACCATTTAATCTGTGACATGCTAACTCAATGAAATTCAACATTGTACATTCTCGCGCATCTTTACAAGCAGCAGAAAGCGATGACCGATTTTTCCATGCACTAGACAGCCTCAGCAGCAGGGAGCATGTGCTGCTTCTAGGTCAGGCAGTGGCAGCTCATCTGAGATGCCTGTTGGGTGCTGAAGCTATTTGAAGAGGCCACATAGTTTGTCAGCAGGGACAACTGCAGCATGAACTACGTCATCCCTCTCATATTTATCTCAGAATAGACACTGGTGCCCGTGCAGCAGGAGACCATGGCGGAAGAAGAGGAGCTGACGAATCAGAATGATCACTGATATGCTCACTTGCTTATGCAGTGACAGGCGTATCTTTGACATCAAGCAGTTGGATGATTCCTGGTTAGCCATGCATTTTAGACCCTCGCTACCAAGGCAAAATGAGGGAATGTTTTCCTTTGGCAGAAAGGGAGGACAAACTACTTTACTACCAGGAAATGCTGTGTATGCAGCTTGCTGGCAATTATGGCAAGCAGACGCCTGCCGCCAGCGTGTCTGAAAGAGAGGCTCCTCTCTGTCCCCCACAGAGTCACACTCCTTCCGCTGCCACGAGCAGCAAAAGCCACAGAAGCAGCAACCATTTCAGTCTGCTCAACTTGATGAAGCAGTTTTTCCACGTGCTGTGCCCGGCTGAGGCCTGTCAGCAAGCCAACAGCTCCTGCCTCAATGCCTAGGTTCTCAGGCCTACCTAAACTATGGCCAGTCTCTGTCGCATATCCAGTTCCATGACCACATGGATTTCTGGGCAGGCAGACTGGAAGAGTGGCCTGAACTGGCACAGCACACTCTCTATTTTCTTTCTTACCCTGCCTCCAGTGTCATCTAGGAGAGTGTGCTTCCAGCACCATTGGGGGAATGATGACACCCAAACAGAACTACTATTTGACAGTGTCCAAAACATCATTTTTGTCAAAATAATGCAAACCTTGATTCAGGAGGATTTTCACACTCCTCCCGCTGTTTCAGATGTATAGACCCTGCCTTGCTGGCAGTGCCTAACTTTGTCACTGTTGCTGTCTGTCTCCCTACCATCAGGTTTGTTATGTTTAGTGGGTGCAAAGCACTGTCCCAAGTGACCAACTCCATCAGAGGTTGATATCTAAGTATACCCCTTGTTCTTAACAATTCCTGTGATGGTGAGGATAGACTTTCTCAAGGGGTGTACCAGGTGCTACCTCTGGCGGTTACATAGCATTATACTGATTTATGATGCTATGTAACCCTTACAGTTCTGGAATGTGTTGGATAACACATTATCCAACATATTCCAGAACTGTAAGGGTTACATAGCATCATAAATCAGTATAATGCTATGTAACCCCCATTCAGTCCCGGGAGTTCAGTACAAAGCACATGATGCGGGAGACGTCCGAGTCTCACGCTCGTGTGAAAGGGGCCTAATCCGTCACACTCGTGTGAAAAAGGCCTAATTATTAGTGATGATCGAGCACCACGATGCTCAGGTGCTCTGGCCAAACACTAGGTGGTGCTCGAGTACTCGGCCGAGCACCCGAGTATAATGGAAGTCTATGGGAGAAGACCAAAAAAGTCACAGAAAAAATACCATAAAAAGTAGCCTTCATTGAATATGCATTAAAAGAGGCTGATATTGACAGCTCACAAAATAATAACAAAGATAATTATATCAAAGTGAATGATAGGTAGTATATGAAGGTGGCCTATATCGATGAGCTTGTTGATGTAATAGAAGGGAGGCCTACAGAAGATGAAGAGAAAATAGGCCCTATTTTAGCCCTACGCTGGTATGTCCTACCTAAGACGGAATGGCCGCCCCGATAGGGGCGATCCCGTGCCTGGAACCTCCTGGGATCCCTAGTGAGGCCCTGACACAGAACAGACCGTCACCACAATACTACCTCTCAAAAAGACACCACACCAGTGATATGAAAGAAAAATACCAAAAATAATAAACTGATAAACTTCAAAAGATATCAAGAAAAAAAGGAACCAACCGATTCTGCTATGGTAGGGTTCCAAATAACACAGCCTCAAAAATAGGCAATTATAATAAATATTCTTAAAATGCTGGTCAGCACAATTCATCGGTAAATATCAAAATACAGATGTCAATGTATAATCATCAGTCATACAAAATGCGAGTATTGATGTATAAATAACAATAATATAAAGCCCGTAGTATAAATCCCTACGCGTTTCACCTTACTAGAAGGATCATCAGGGGCAAAATCATATTGAGAAGGTATCCCGACCAGACGAGAGATATATCAGGGTACTCAAAACCAAGATTTTTCATTCAAAAGATGGTGAGTACATTCATCAATAAAGTCACTCTGACATATTGGTGTGTAATATGACATCTAATTATATAGAAATACAACAACACTGTTGCAAAGGTAGGCAACCTATATTTCCTGGTAATTCCAGTATTACAAAGAAAATAATTCATGGCCACATTAATGCATGGAGGATAAACAAATGAACCATCAATTGGTCCAAAGATCGATGTATCTAAACCCAGTTAACATCGTATCCTCCCAGCTTCAGTGACATAGAGATTAGATAGAAAACAAACCTCTGGGGACATAATCATTACTGAGAGGTGCTTGCCTTATTTTAGGGGCACCCCTCATAAAATGCATGAATATCCAATCTTTCAAACGCAGAATAGTATAGCGACAAGAGCTCCTGGGGGATAACCACAATAACGAGCTAGTGCATAATAGCACTCCAAAGCATGTTACTTATACTTGCGTGTCCCCATAGGTAATGTCACTCCGCATACAGGTTTAAAGCGTGGTAATCAGATGATGTGAGGCACCACGCTGATCTATACCTGGATCTTTATACAGTGGCGTTCGTGCCCGCTAGAACGTCAGTAGGTGTGGTTATGGGCCGCTGTTCGCGCTCACCAGCGGTTCCGGTCATGTGACCAAGCACATGACCAGAGCTAGGTCACATGATCGGAGCAGTCACCTGGGAAACGAAATATACAGGAAGATACATGCTGTTTAACAGATTCAGTCCCTTAAAGCGATACCACTGCTAATAAGGGCTAAACATATTAATGTTCATGTTGGCCAGAATAATACCAGCACTCATCCAAGGGGAACAAAGGGAAATGACTACAAACCCTTATTAAAAAAGGAAAGAAAATAAGATGATGGCTGAATAAATTCCCCTATAGATACATATGCATAAATTAGGCATGGCTAATTAATATAATTATATAAAGCATGTATATTCAATGGTCTCATTGAGTCCGTAAGGTGTAATAGTTTTTAAAGTGTAAATCCAACGACATTCCTTCTGTTTTAACAGTTTATCCAAATTTCCCCTTCTAATGGAGGTTCTAATCACTTCAATGACTCCAAAATTAAATATATTCTCCCCCTCATCTTTATGTACAGTGTTCGCATGTCTCGCTAGAGGTTTATCCCGATTATTCCTTATGTCTCCAATATGCTCCAAAATTCGTTTTTTGAAAGGTCTGCAAGTTTTACCGATATATTGGAGGCCACACTGACATTGGGCCATGTAAACTACCCCTATGGTATTGCAATTTGCAAATTCTCTGCACATATATGTTTTTGATCTTGAACTATTTGAGAAAAAATCACCAGTTCTTATATATCTGCAAGCTTTGCAATGACCACATCTAAATGTGCCTTTCTGTCGGGATAATAACCAAGTACTTTTCAAGGGAGGCTCAAAGTGACTTTTGACAAGTGTATCCTGTAAACTACGACCCCTCCTAAAAGTGATCTGAGGGTGATCAGGAATCACTTTTTTTAGATCTGGATCCAATCGTAACAATGACCAGTAGCGTTCTAAAATTTCCCTTACTGCTTTGGTACCTGTATCATAAGTACCTATTACTTGCAGTACATTTTCTGATCCTCGAATGCGGGGTTGAAGGAGGGTGGATCTCTCCCTTCTACTTGCCTCCATCCATGCATCTACCAGGGGTTTAGATGGATATCCTCGGGACTTGAAACGGGAAAATAAATCAGTCGCTTCCCGTTCAAAGTCTATGTCCCTGGAACAATTTCTGTGTGGCCTCCAATATATCGGTAAAACTTGCAGACCTTTCAAAAAACGAATTTTGGAGCATATTGGAGACATAAGGAATAATCGGGATAAACCTCGAGCGAGACATGCGAACACTGTACATAAAGATGAGGGGGAGAATATATTTAATTTTGGAGTCATTGAAGTGATTAGATCCTCCATTAGAAGGGGAAATTTGGATAAACTGTTAAAACAGAAGGAATGTCGTTGGATTTACACTTTAAAAACTATTACACCTTATGGACTCAATGAGACCATTGAATATACATGCTTTATATAATTATATTAATTAGCCATGCCTAATTTATGCATATGTATCTATAGGGGAATTTATTCAGCCATCATCTTATTTTCTTTCCTTTTTTAATAAGGGTTTGTAGTCATTTCCCTTTGTTCCCCTTGGATGAGTGCTGGTATTATTCTGGCCAACATGAACATTAATATGTTTAGCCCTTATTAGCAGTGGTATCGCTTTAAGGGACTGAATCTGTTAAACAACATGTATCTTCCTGTATATTTTGTTTCCCAGGCGACTGCTCCGATCATGTGACCTAGCTCTGATCATGTGCTTGGTCACATGACCGGAACCGCTGGTGAGCACGAACAGCGGCCCGTAACCACACCTACTGACGTTCTAGCGGGCACGAACGCCACTGTATAAAGATCCAGGTATAGATCAGCGTGGTGCCTCACATCATCTGATTACCACGCTTTAAACCTGTATGCGGAGTGACATTACCTATGGGGACACGCAAGTATAAGTAACATGCTTTGGAGTGCTATTATGCACTAGCTCGTTATTGTGGTTATCCCCCAGGAGCTCTTGTCGCTATACTATTCTGCGTTTGAAAGATTGGATATTCATGCATTTTATGAGGGGTGCCCCTAAAATAAGGCAAGCACCTCTCAGTAATGATTATGTCCCCAGAGGTTTGTTTTCTATCTAATCTCTATGTCACTGAAGCTGGGAGGATACGATGTTAACTGGGTTTAGATACATCGATCTTTGGACCAATTGATGGTTCATTTGTTTATCCTCCATGCATTAATGTGGCCATGAATTATTTTCTTTGTAATACTGGAATTACCAGGAAATATAGGTTGCCTACCTTTGCAACAGTGTTGTTGTATTTCTATATAATTAGATGTCATATTACACACCAATATGTCAGAGTGACTTTATTGATGAATGTACTCACCATCTTTTGAATGAAAAATCTTGGTTTTGAGTACCCTGATATATCTCTCGTCTGGTCGGGATACCTTCTCAATATGATTTTGCCCCTGATGATCCTTCTAGTAAGGTGAAACGCGTAGGGATTTATACTACGGGCTTTATATTATTGTTATTTATACATCAATACTCGCATTTTGTATGACTGATGATTATACATTGACATCTGTATTTTGATATTTACCGATGAATTGTGCTGTCCAGCATTTTAAGAATATTTATTATAATTGCCTATTTTTGAGGCTGTGTTATTTGGAACCCTACCATAGCAGAATCGGTTGGTTCCTTTTTTTCTTTATATCTTTTGAAGTTTATCAGTTTATTATTTTTGGTATTTTTCTTTCATATCACTGGTGTGGTGTCTTTTTGAGAGGTAGTATTGTGGTGACGGTCTGTTCTGTGTCAGGGCCTCACTAGGGATCCCAGGAGGTTCCAGGCACGGGATCGCCCCTATCAGGGCGGCCATTCCGTCTTAGGTAGGACATACCAGCGTAGGGCTAAAATAGGGCCTATTTTCTCTTCATCTTCTGTAGGCCTCCCTTCTATTACATCAACAAGCTCATCGATATAGGCCACCTTCATATACTACCTATCATTCACTTTGATATAATTATCTTTGTTATTATTTTATGAGCTGTCAATATCAGCCTCTTTTAATGCATATTCAATAAAGGCTACTTTTTATGGTATTTTTTCTGTGACTTTTTTGTCGGATTTATAGTACCATCATTTATTAGTGGATCTGGTCCTCTACTTACCAGAACAGTGAATTGTTGTTATAACAGTGATTTTTGATATATTTACCTTAATTAAGGCATGGCTAGCTTACTGAATACATTTTGTAATAAGGATCAGTGGCTCTTGGAGGTCACTGAGGTATTTTCTGAAAAGGAGATCAATCTCCCTGGAAGTGGTGTAGCGTCCATAAAAACGACATTTAAAGAGCTATATAATATACATAAAGAGTTTTTAAAATCATGGTGGGAAATTCAGTCCCTCAATAATTATATCAAACATAAAATTGTACCTATAGGTTTACGGATACCAATCCGTCCAGCTAGGAGGGCTGTGTCTCCCGAGTTCATCACTAAGTGGGAGGATGAATTAACTGAGAGCTCATTACGATTGATGAAACTCCTCCTTGAACAGGAGACCAGCAATTTTAGCCGGATTGAAAAGGAATTAGAAAATTTGACTGATTTAGGTCTGAAATTCAAAAACCACACTGAGTTTCAGAAAAAAGAAAGTGAATTACAAAGCAATATTGAAAATTATAAAACTATATTAATTGAACGTAAACATAGACAGTTTACCAGAGACCTACAGGAGTTTCGGAATAAAACTGCATATAACCAGAGAGGAGAAGGAACCACAACTGATCTTTCCGAATCGGAAATTGACAGTTCAGACCAGGAAAGTAAAAACACAGGGAGAAGAAGGGGTGGTACAAGAGGTAGATATCGAGGACGAGGGAGAAATAGATATTCAAATAACTACAGGGGTAGCGGTAGATCTATACCATCCGCACAACAAGAATGGATTCCCCCCCCTCCTCACCTCTGAGATCAACAACACGACCCAAAGAAGCAATATCATCACAATATTTCACTGGGTCCTCCTCGCTAGCTCAATTATCATCATTGCCTGCAGGAGCACAAACAGAACAAACTATGGGGTCTTTTTTAGGACCCACAATGACTCAAAATACCTACACACTAAGGGAACGCACTCAACCCCTGATATCACAACACCAAGGGGGAAAGAAATAAGAGTGGATAAAAATAAAAATTTAAGTGTGGTAAACCTTTCAAGTTTTGCATTATCTGAAGTAGAGCTATCTATTCTATCCAAGGGCCTTTCTTTTGTACCCACACATCAATTTAATTGCTTCGAATGGATTAAGGATATAAATCTCTTTATAAGAAAAGTAAAATGGCAAAAGGTTTTTTCTCAAAGTGACCATAAAAAATGCCCTGAGTTGGGCTTGGATGTAGAGGATCTGAGAGGTGTCAAGGATCTTGTGTCCTTACTAAATGATAATACTAAGGATAGGGGGCTAGGTCCATTTACCGACCTTAAAAATAAGAGCACTAAAACCCCCCCAAAAATTGGTGGGGACCTGAACCTCGATATTTTTTTAGATTGCCTAACAAGGGATCTTGAAAATTTACAAATAGGGAACCATCGTAACAACTATACCTTTGAGGAGATGAAGGCACTTAGATCCCTGGGTTCGAATACAGACATAATTGTGAAATCCGCCAATAAAGGCGGCAATGTGGTGATATTGAACACTCATCAATATAAATCTATGTGTCTCTCATTATTAGAGGACCGTTCTAATTATGAAGTGTTGAAATCAGACCCCACTTCCTTCTTTAAAACAAAACTATCTGCATTATTACAAGAAGCCTTTGAAAATAATCTAATTGACAAAAAGGAGATGGAATATCTACTACCGTCCCACCCTCGTATAGCAACCTTCTATGCACTGCTGAAGGTGCATAAGGGGACTAACCCTTTGAAAGGTCATCCGATTGTTTCGGGTATAGACAGCCTAACCCAACATGCCGGAACTTATATAGATGTAATTCTACGACCATTTGTTTTATCCCTTCCTTCATATTTACGTGACACTATGGATCTATTGAAAAAGTTGGAAGGGGTTGTACTGGATTCCGATACTCTACTTGCCTCCATTGATGTAGAGGCACTCTATACGTCTATTCCCCATAATAAAGGTCTCGCCGCGACTAAACATTTCCTGGACTCCAAAGGTGTACAACTTCACCTACATAATAACTTTGTTATTCAGTTGCTCCAATTTGTATTAACACATAATTATTTTGTTTTTGACTCGCGGTTCTTCCACCAGCTCAGGGGCACCGCCATGGGAAGTTCCCTGTGCGCCCACCTATGCCAACTTGCTCCTGGGCTGGTGGGAGGACACGGTGGTCTTCTCTGAGTCAATGTCTCTATGGACGGACTCCATTATTCTTTGGGTCCGTTTCATAGATGACGTTTTTTTATTATGGAGAGGCACCACATCTGAATTTGAAAGGTTCATGCTTGAACTTAATCATAATCACATTGGATTACATTTCACCTATTCAATTGATAGGGATTCAATTGCTTTTCTTGATGTTAGCATCAAGAGGGGTGAAAACAACTACTTAGAAACGACCCTTTTCAGAAAAGAAACAGCGTCTAACAGCCTCTTATGTTGGGATAGCCACCATCCTATACCCCTTAAAAGAGGCATCCCAAAGGGACAGTTCCTTAGGGTGCGCAGAAATTGTTCCAGGGACATAGACTTTGAACGGGAAGCGACTGATTTATTTTCCCATTTCAAGTCCCGAGGATATCCATCTAAACCCCTGGAAGATGCATGGATGGAGGCAAGTAGAAGGGAGAGATCCACCCTCCTTCAACCCCGCATTCGAGGATCAGAAAATGTACTGCAAGTAATAGGTACTTATGATACAGGTACCAAAGCAGTAAGGGAAATTTTAGAACGCTACTGGTCATTGTTACGATTGGATCCAGATCTAAAAAAAAGTGATTCCTGATCACCCTCAGATCACTTTTAGGAGGGGTCGTAGTTTACAGGATACACTTGTCAAAAGTCACTTTGAGCCTCCCTTGAAAAGTACTTGGTTATTATCCCGACAGAAAGGCACATTTAGATGTGGTCATTGCAAAGCTTGCAGATATATAAGAACTGGTGATTTTTTCTCAAATAGTTCAAGATCAAAAACATATATGTGCAGAGAATTTGCAAATTGCAATACCATAGGGGTAGTTTACATGGCCCAATGTCAGTGTGGCCTCCAATATATCGGTAAAACTTGCAGACCTTTCAAAAAAACGAATTTTGGAGCATATTGGAGACATAAGGAATAATCGGGATAAACCTCGAGCGAGACATGCGAACACTGTACATAAAGATGAGGGGGAGAATATATTTAATTTTGGAGTCATTGAAGTGATTAGATCCTCCATTAGAAGGGGAAATTTGGATAAACTGTTAAAACAGAAGGAATGTCGTTGGATTTACACTTTAAAAACTATTACACCTTACGGACTCAATGAGACCATTGAATATACATGCTTTATATAATTATATTAATTAGCCATGCCTAATTTGTGCATATGTATCTATAGGGGAATTTATTCAGCCATCATCATCTTATTTTCTTTCCTTTTTTAATAAGGGTTTGTAGTCATTTCCCTTTGTTCCCCTTGGATGAGTGCTGGTATTATTCTGGCCAACATGAACATTAATATGTTTAGCCCTTATTAGCAGTGGTATCGCTTTAAGGGACTGAATCTGTTAAACAGCATGTATCTTCCTGTATATTTCGTTTCCCAGGTGACTGCTCCGATCATGTGACCTAGCTCTGGTCATGTGCTTGGTCACATGACCGGAACCGCTGGTGAGCGCGAACAGCGGCCCATAACCACACCTACTGACGTTCTAGCGGGCACGAACGCCACTGTATAAAGATCCAGGTATAGATCAGCGTGGTGCCTCACATCATCTGATTACCACGCTTTAAACCTGTATGCGGAGTGACATTACCTATGGGGACACGCAAGTATAAGTAACATGCTTTGGAGTGCTATTATGCACTAGCTCGTTATTGTGGTTATCCCCCAGGAGCTCTTGTCGCTATACTATTCTGCGTTTGAAAGATTGGATATTCATGCATTTTATGAGGGGTGCCCCTAAAATAAGGCAAGCACCTCTCAGTAATGATTATGTCCCCAGAGGTTTGTTTTCTATCTAATCTCTATGTCACTCAAGCTGGGAGGATACGATGTTAACGGGGTTTAGATACATCGATCTTTGGACCAATTGATGGTTCATTTGTTTATCCTCCATGCATCAATGTGGCCATGAATTATTTTCTTTGTAATACTGGAATTACCAGGAAATACAGGTTGCCTACCTTTGCAACAGTGTTGTTGTATTTCTATATAATTAGATGTCATATTACACACCAATATGTCAGAGTGACTTTATTGATGAATGTACTCACCATCTTTTGAATGAAAAATCTTGGTTTTGAGTACCCTGATATATCTCTCGTTTGGTCGGGATACCTTCTCAATATGATTTTGCCCCTGATGATCCTTCTAGTAAGGTGAAACGCTTAGGGCTTTATACTACGGGCTTTATATTATTGTTATTTATACATCAATACTCGCATTTTGTATGACTGATGATTATACATTGACATCTGTATTTTGATATTTACCGATGAATTGTGCTGACCAGCATTTTAAGAATATTTATTATAATTGCCTATTTTTGAGGCTGTGTTATTTGGAACCCTACCATAGCAGAATCGGTTGGTTCCTTTTTTTCTTGATATCTTTTGAAGTTTATCAGTTTATTATTTTTGGTATTTTTCTTTCATATCACTGGTGTGGTGTCTTTTTGAGAGGTAGTATTGTGGTGACGGTCTGTTCTGTGTCAGGGCCTCACTAGGGATCCCAGGAGGTTCCAGGCACGGGATCGCCCCTATCGGGCGGCCATTCCGTCTTAGTTAGGACATACCAGCGTAGGGCTAAAATAGGGCCTGTTTTCTCTTCATCTTCTGTAGGCCTCCCTTCTATTACATCAACAAGCTCATCGATATAGGCCACCTTCATATACTACCTATCATTCACTTTGATATAATTATCTTTGTTATTATTTTGTGAGCTGTCAATATCAGCCTCTTTTAATGCATATTCAATAAAGGCTACTTTTTATGGTATTTTTTCTGTGACTTTTTTGTCGGATTTATAGTACCATCATTTATTAGTGGATCTGGTCCTCTACTTACCAGAACAGTGAATTGTATTCATGGAATAAGTCATCAATATCAGATTGGTGGGGGTCCAAAACCCAACATCTCCACCAATCAGCTGCGGTTCCAGGAAGTAATCAATGTATTAGGGCTCATGCATGCGACTTGTTTTTTGTTCGCATCCGATCTGCATTTTTTCCTGGTCGGATGCAGACTCATTCAGTGTGCTGTCCACATCCGTATGTCCGTTCTGCAGCACTCACAAAAAAGTAGAACATGTCCTATTCTTGTCCGATTTATGTTCTACGTAGGGCAGGATGTTCCATTCTGCAAAATTTGGAAGGCACATGGCTGATATATGTGTTATGCAGACTGCAAAAACACCAATGGTCGTGTGCATGAGCCACTGTGTAGTGGCCATTCTTGGTTACTGCAGCTCAGCTGTATGGTACCTTGGTACAATGTTTCTAGGAGGTAGTAATTCTGTAAGAGCCTCTTTCTGCATGATCAACCCTATTGAACCAGGCATTCTGAGTTGATCATGCTGATTAAAACAATATAATTCTTTTGTCTCTATGTTAAACAGCTGCAGAGATATCTGCATGCTAATCATATGCAAATGTGCACACTGGAGCACCAGGGGGAGGGGCTGAATCCTTGGAGCACTGCTTTTTGTAACATTTTCCCCTACCCTTGATTGACAGGGCTAGACATCAGCATATGTCCTAGCATGTATAAATCATATACACTATTTACTATACGTTCACCATGTTGAGAATAGAGGTTTTGTATGCTTAGAAAGCTACCACATATTACTGGTGTATTTAAAGGCACAATATATGATAAAGATGCTAGTAATATGTATTAGCTTTCTAACTGTAGAAAACCAGTTTTTTCACTATGATAAGGCTATAGCCTGGAGGTAAGTACATGCCTTGCATTCTTATGTCCCAGGTTCAAATCCTAGAGCACAGTTGTATTTTTTTTAATCTCCAGTTATTATTTTCTTCTTTATTTAACCCATAATAAAAGGCTCTAGCCTTACTATATTGAGAATGGAGGTTTTTGATTCTTAGAAATCTAATACATATTGCTGATTTATTCACAGGCACAATATATTATTACAAAGACCCTAGTAATATGTATTAGCTCTATTTTCAGTATAGTAAGGCTATAGCCTTTTTTATAACCATAGATTTCTGGCTTCGTTGGCAGAAAACTTGCGTAAATTAAGATAAATATGTCATGGCTGCTGGGCAAGGGTGGATTAGAAACTTAAAGTGGCCCAGGAAAAAAACTAAAAGTGGCCCCAAGTTGTAGGTGGGTCCAAATTGACAGAAGACGGGACAATAGGCAGGGCCTGCAATACCGTAGTGCAACACAGAATACCGCCCCAGCAAAACCAAATACCACAGGGCAACACAAAATACCCCTCCCCCCGTCCACAGTATTCAACTATCACTATCATGAGGATGGTAATACAGTTGAGCAGGGGCATAGCTATAGGGGGTGCAGAGATAGCAGTCGCTACCAGGCCCAGGAGCCCAAAGACCCTTGTGCCACATAAGAAGACACTGGTATTTTAAAAAGCGCATGCTGGTTAAGTTACACCTCTGGCTGGATGGAAGGGGTTAGGTCAAGAATTTGGCATGGGGCGGTTGCCGTTTCAATTGTTGCCTCAGGCAGCATGAGGGCTATGTGCTTCCCTGCCCATGGCCACAAAGCACTGAGGGAAGAGGGGCCCAAGCTGAACACTTGCACCAGGGCCCATGAGCCTTTAGCTACGCCCCTGCAGTTGAGTTCAGGAGAGCACCTGTGGCTGTTGAGCATCAGATCATTATGTATCTGGCCTACGGCCATCAAGAGGGCTTGATTGGCCCCTTGGGCATCGGCCCACCGGGAAATTTCCCTGTAAGGTCTATGGCCAATCCACCCCTGCTGCTAGCTATACCCCTTCATGTACTTGCCATGTCCCCTTTCTGAAAAGTGGCAGTTTAAAAACTGCCTTTGTGACTTCAAAAAAAAATAAACGTGTGTTTGCAACTTTTTAACATTACTTTTTTGGCGCAGGAAGATAATAAATCTCCCTGATTGACTGCTATGGTAGAGTTTTCTAGGCGTGTTCTGTGTTCATGTCTGGCCTGTGATGATAATGGTGAAAAGTGATCTATACAGACCAAGTGGCACCAAATAGTAGGCTTAGTGGTCCGTGCAGAAACATCAGGATTTCATAGGACCTGTCACGTCTGCTGCCTTAGTAACTACTTGTACTAACAATTGTGGGTCATCTGTTATGCGTAATTCGCCAACTGGTAACACCCATCTGGACCTACATTGCAAACTTCTAGTAATTCATTCATAACTTCTAGCAATTATCACAAGGGGGATGCAAAACAGACATGGCAGGAGAGGTTACAAAGGAAATCTGATACAAAAGCAAGCGCATCTTTCCCCTCATTCTAGAGATCAGTGGGGGTCTCAGCGATCAGATCCCCACCAATCAAAACTTTTGATCTGTCCCTATAACATACCAAAAGTTTTCTGAAAGCACAGTGACCCTTTAAATGGACCAGTCCTACATAAAAAATGGATCAAGATAGAACATGCTGCAATTTATTTAGACAGATGGTCCACATACCATGGTCCACATCATGTCGCACCAATTTTGCGCAGTATTTTGTGGAATGACAGTCAATAGTGTCGCACTGTGACAGGCTGCCACTGCGATGCAGCAGTCGCACAGAAATCTGACTTTTTTGCAACTGTCACAGTGCAACACCATTGACTATCATTATAAAAAATGTTTTGTGCCAAGAAGTCATGTGACACATGTAGCTCTAGGCTTAGCTCGGGTGATGCACTTCTACATCTGATCTTCTATTTCATCTCCTTGTTTCAACCAAGGAATTAAAGACATTGGGGGACATTTATTAAGACTGGCATTTTACAAGCTGGTTGTAATCTATCCCCTGCTAGTGTTACATGCGCCACAATTATTAGGAAGCGCACGCCTCTTTACAATTTTGACACACCTGTACAGATCCGTGCGCCAGAACTGAAATGTACGTAAGCAAGGATGCTGGTGTAGATTTCTGATATAATCTACACCAGTTTCCTTGCTGCCAATCCACTCCCCTTTGAAAGAGTGGTGAGCGGGGTGCCAAGCATCCAAGAAATGTGGTGTGTGCCAAAAATTGTAACTTTTTGACACCACAAAGCTGTCATAGAGAAATAATGTAGCAGTAAACGTTGAGGTATATTCACAAATGAGCATAAATCATAGACCTATTAGATACAGTTAAAATCGCTTAAAAGTCCATGTGGCAAATAACGCTGCTTGGTACTGCCCGACTAATGTTTAGATGCCAATCTGCAGTCAGATGTGCCACAATTATTAAAAAATGCATGACTCTTAATAATTTTAGTGCATCTATGCAGGTGTGTGTGCCAGATCTAAAATTTATACCAGCAAGGGAGCTGGCATAGAATTCAGGGATACTATACACCGGTTTCCTGGTGTAGATGATAATAAATGTGCCAAACTGGCTATGCCGAGCAGCGCCATATTGCCCACCCCACTCTTTCACAGGGAGATGGAATGGAAAATGATGAAGCAGTGGATAACAGCCACTTCAGCTAGGAGAGGTTACCCTTTATACCTCTGGAGCCACACACCGGAATATGGATTTCTTACCAGGTGTCTCACCACTTGTAGAGCACAAGGTAGATTCTTTTATCTTGTAACGGAAACAGAGTTGCATTCGTTGCTGCCTTAGCTGCACCCTGGGTGGACACTTTTGAACATATAAGGTAGTTTGTGGTACGTTATACAGCTTATTTTCAAGGATATGCCTGAAAGCTTGTTTTGCATAATGCACGTTTCAAAATTATTGTGCCTACAATAGTTAGATAGTAATGATATATTAATAGAGGCTAATTGTATGTCCACTGTGTGAACTGGTCATTAGTTATATAAACCTACAATAAAACTCTATTATATACTTTGCAATATATTTATCTAAAGCAAAAATTATATAAATGTAAATATATTTACTTATATCAATGCCAGTGTACAGCAGTAGCTAAAGCTGTCAGATGTTCATATAAATGTATACTTTCAGCATTTATAGAAATGTGGTCTTCTATCGCCACCAAGTGGACATTATGTAGTATAGCATGGTAATATTTAATGGCTGTCCACTATTGATTAGGTAGATTAATTTATTCCCTCTAAACACCTAAGGGGGTCATCCTTTATACATACATATTAGCATATACATACTTTACATATTCAAGATGTGTCCTTTTTTATCTTTCCTCTTGGCTCAAAATAGCCCAATATAAGTAGTGTGATGTTTGTACTACTGACAAAGCTGGTCATTTCACATTGTTCAACTCTTTATCTTGTGTGTATCTAATATATAAAGCTGAGTGTATGTATGTGTGTATGTGTGTGTGTGTGTGTATGTATGTCTGCTAAAGGAAAGTTTTAGACCGGGTCTCAGCTCTCTAGGACGTACCGTTTCTGAGATATTCCCAAAAAAAAATGCAAATATGGCACATCATATGACCTACATTAGCCAATAGAAGCTCACAGGTCCTTAGTCTCCACATACACACAGTTTTACTGCAGGTTTCTATAACAACCCAGCCATTTTACTTCACTGCTGTAGGTGTAGAGAGCTGTGGATGACACTATTAAGGGAACGGAGTGCTGTGGAGGTCACAGGACTTAAAACCCCCACCCCAGGTCCCACTAAGCCACGCCCCTACCCAACAGCACACGCCCCCTCCCACTCTGCAGCCAAGTGGGGGTTAAAAAAAAGAAGATAAAAATCAACTTCTGTCAGCTGCAGGGGTGGGAGGAGTGTGACTTTCTTCCAGCAGCTCATGCTTAGACTACACAGTGCTGCTGTCTGAGAGTGAGCGGTTCAAAAGGACATCCCTGGGTCCGTCCAGTCCCTGCGCCGGATGGAGGACAGGGAGTCTGAAAGCCGGATTGTCCGGCCTAAAGCGGACCTCTGGCCACCCTAGGGGCAGGGGGCAGGCTGCTGTGGACGTCACTGTTAAGGGAGGAGGGAACTGTGGAGGCCACTATTAAAGGGGCAGCAGAGTGCTGTGAGGTCACTGTTAAGGCAGCGGGGTACTGTGAGGTCACTGTTAAGGGAGCAGGGTACTGTAGCAGTCACTGTTAAAGGGGAAGTCGCTGTGGAGGTCTTTGTTAAGGGGGCCGAGAATGGTGGAGGTCAGTTAAGGGGACTGTAACCTATTGTCAGTGTTAAGGGGCAGGTGCTGTAGAGGTCACTGTTAAGGGGGTGGGCCTCTGTGGAGGTCACTGTCTAGGGGTTGGGGTGTTGTGGAACTCACTGTTAAAGGGGCAGGCTGCTGTGGAGGTCCCATTTTAAGGACACGGGGCACTTTGAGGGGGTCAGTGTTAAGAGGTGTGGGGTGTGGAGGTCACTGTTAAGGGGCGGGGTGCTATAGATATCACTGTTGTAGTGGATAATGTCAATATCTTTTAACGACAAAACATTAAATGAAATAGATTAAATATACCCTTGCAAAGCCAGGTCCTTCAGCTGGTATGTGTATATATATATTTGATTTGTATATTTCATATATTTCTTATGTATATTTCAAGACATTAATTATCTATCATAGTGCTCCAAACATTCATCGATAGGCCTTAAATGAGTTGTCTCACTTCAGTAAGTGGCATTTATCATGTAGAGAAATTTAATATACGCCACTTAATAATATATTGTTATTATTGATATGGCTTCCTTTGCTGGCTAGATTCATTTTTCTATCACATATATTTATACACTGCTTGTTTCCATGGTTACAGACCACCCTGCAATCCAACAGTGGTGGTCATGCTTGCACAATATAGGAAAAAACAATAGCCTATACTGTATGTGCTCCCAACGTCCCAGCCACCAGAAAGGCTGGAACTTTCTCCTATAGTGTGTAAGCACGGCCACCACTGATGGATTGCAGGGTGGTCTGTAACCATGGAAACGAGCATTGTATAATGTGATGGAAAAATGATTCCAGCCATCAAAAGAAGCCATATCAATAATAACATGTATTATTAAGTGGATTATATTAACTTTGTCTACATGATAAATTCCACTTACTGAAAGTGAGACAACCCCTTTAATCATAACTTCTGAACATACTCAACTTACAAAAA
>ONZH01010442.1:0-180128 GCA_900303285.1 Rhinella marina
GCGTCCAAAGACAGAATGCGTGTAACGGCTAATACCAGACGCAGACCCGCATCTGAGATGTCGCCGGGGCGATCTAGTCTGGCTCTCCTCCCGCAATCTTCGGCTTCGGGTGCCCTCTCTTCGTTTGCTCCTCGATACGTTGGTCCCTTTAAGATTTGGCCCGTCTTAACAGTGTCGCATATAAGTTGCGCCTGCCTCCATCTTGGCGTATCGCCAATGCCTTCCATGTGTCACTCCTCAAACCAGTGGTGATGAACCAGTTTTCTCGGCAACATCCGGAGGAATCCGAGTCACCACAGGATGACTTTGTGGTACATGAGATTCTGGATTCCAGAACTGTTCGTGGTCGGTTATTCTACTTGGTGGACTGGGAGGGCTATGGGCCAGAGGACCGTACATGGGAGCCGGTAGAGAATATCCACGCTCCTCGTTTGGTGGCTGACTTTGAGCGCCATCGTGGACGGGGTGCGGGATCGGGCCGAAGAGGGGGGGGTAGTGTTAGGACGACGCGCCGCGTGACAGCACAGCCCCGCCGTCTAGCGCGATCACATTGACCGTTGCGGTTTTACTGCTATAGTCTGTATTGTCTCTATGCTGAGATCTTGGGGTGTGGCTGCTCCTAGACTCAGTTGAGTGACAGATGCAGTGTCCTATCCGTGGAGTACTTGGGCTGCGGGTCTTGTCCAATCAGGCTACACCCCTCCCTATATAAGGTTGTGAGTTTGACACGCCCGCTGCCTAGCACCAAAGCAATTGTATTGAGAGAGCTGGGAGCCGGCCTGTGTGTCTGCTAGCATCAAGTGGATGCTACTCCTCTTTCCTACTACCTGTCCCGGCAATGCCTCTTGTCGACTCTGAGACATTGGCGCATGGGGAGCCGGCCCCTCTATTTCTTCCGCCTGTCTCTTGTACTTTAGTTAGCCTTTTTATTTAGGCAGCAGGAGTCTGTGTGGCTGTTGTGGTTGTGGCTCGTTCTCTGGGCCTCTGGCCAGGGTCACAACTCTATTTATAATTTAGTACCCAGTGTGTTCGTCCCTGTTCACATTTGATCTGGTTTTGTGTTGACTACTCTCTGTGGTGTTAACAGAGAGAGTCCGTTGCTAGTGGCAACGAGCGGATCCAACACAGCTGCACCTGAGCTGTATTATCAGGTGTCCAGCGGGTCCTCGCTGCACTATATTATGTTATTTTTTTAATATAGTGTGGCAACCGTAACACACAATACCCCTATGACAACCACAATACCCCTATGACAGCCACAATACCCCTATGACAGCCACAATACCCCTATGAATGCCACAATACCCCTATGACAGCCACAGAGAGGAGGATGAGGCAGCTCTTTACCTCAGTGTTGTGAAGTAACTTGTCCTCCTGTGTAATTAGGACAGGTTTTGTGTGGACTAATAGGACGGCGGCCATTTTGTTTCCCCTGATGATTGCTCCCCAGACAATACGAGTCATTATAACTAATGAAAGGTATTTGGGAATATATTTAAAATAAAGTTATATTTACTTATTTTCATTTTCTTAATTCCTGGAAAACCCCTTTAAGGGTACAGCCACATGGTCAGGTTTCCTAATGCAGTTTTGAAAGCCCAAACCAGGAGTGAACTCTTGAATAAAGAGCAGAATTTGTATCTGTCTTTTATACTTTCTTACCTTTTATGCTCCACTACTAATTTTAGCTTCCAAAACTGCATCAAAGACCCCCAGAGGACACCTTCTCTGATTGTGGTACTTCACTGTTCCCAGCTTTCCTCTGGCTCAGCCCCTATGACTGCCACAATACCCCTATGACAGCCACAATACCTCTTTGACAGCCATAATACCCCTATGAATGCCACAATACCCCTATGACAGCCACAATACCTCTATGACAGCCATAATACCCCTATGAATGCCACAATACCCCTATGACAGCCACAATACCCCTATGAATGTCACAATACCCCTATGACAGCCACAATACCCCTATGACAGCCATAATACCCCTATGAATGCCACAATACCCCTATGACAGCCACAATACCCCTATGAATGTCACAGTACCCCTATGACAGCCACAATACTCCTATGACAGCCACAATACCCCTATGCCAGCCACAATACCCCTATGACAGCCACAATACCTCTATGACAGCCATAATACCCCTATGAATGCCACAATACCCCTATGACAGCCACAATACCCCTATGACAGCCATAATACCCCTATGAATGCCACAATACCCCTATGACAGCCACAATACCCCTATGACAGCCACAATACCCCTATGAATGTCACAGTACCCCTATGACAGCCACAATACTCCTATGACAGCCACAATACCCCTATGAATGCTACAATTCTCCTATGATTGCCATAATGACCCTGTGACAGCCACAATACTGGGATTGATTTCTGAATGTGGTGAGGCATAAAGAGAAAAATGTTGTGCTCTTAAACCCTTAGGATGCGGCCACACGGTCAGGTTTCCTGATGCAGTTTTGGAAGCTAAAATTAGTTTTGTCTGGGGAGCAATCATTAGGAGAAACAAGATGGCCGCTGTCCTATTAGTACACACAGAACCTGTCCTAATCACACAGGAGGACTAGTTACTTCACAACACTGAGGTAAAGAGCTGCCTTATCCTCCTCTCTGCTCTTCTTGTATTGCAGGGATTATGATCCTGAATACAGTTTAATATGATATTTAGCTGAATCTCTGTAGAAATGGAGTTCATGAGGAGACATGAAGTACAGAGGACAGACTCTGGTAATGGAGACTGCATACAAGTGCTGCTGTTTATTACCACATCTCCTCATGAACTCCATTCCTACAGAGATTCAGCTGAAGATTTTATCAGCTGTATTCAGGATTATAATCCCTGACAAGCAGAGCAGAGAGGAGGATGAGGCAGCTCTTTACCTCAGTGTTGTGAAGTAACTTGTCCTCCTGTGTGATTAGGACAGGATTTGTGTCTACTAATAGGACGGCGGCCATTTTGTTTTTCCTGATGATTGCTCCCCAGGCAAAACGAGCTATTATAACTAATGAAAGGTATTTGGGAATATATTTATAATAAAGTAATATTTAAATATTTTCATTTCCTTAATTCCCAGAGAACCCCTTTAAAGAACAGGATTTTTTGGTGGTTTTTATGCATGTGGTGGTTTCATGGCCCTCACTTTTGCAGTATTTCTTTTGTGACTGTTTATTAATACACTTTTTATAGAAATATATTTATTTTTAAGCTTTATTTGGGTTAAGTTGCAAAAAAAGTTAAAATTATTTTATTAGCTCTTTATTCTCTAAATGTGAAAAATTGACACCAAAATAATTTATTAAAATGGGTTTTTGAATTTGTATATCATTGTGATATAAATACATATGTATAGTCTTGAGTTAACAGGGTGGCTGTGATGTTTTGGTTGGTGTTTGCAATTTTTCCCCTTCGTCTGTTTTTGTTTTTTCACTTTTGTATTTTTTTACTTTTTATTTTTTGCACATTACTTGCCATCTTAATGGTCAGAAACGACCTTTAGGTCATACAACCCGCTATTTTTAATTTGGGTGCCAGGCCTGTCCCAACTTACCTCTTTCAAGATGTATTAGTTTCAGAATGACTATGTACTGTAATACAGGAGTAATAGAATAAAAATAGTGCATAGTAGAAGTAATCAAAAGATCACAGGTTCTAATCCCCATGAGGGGACTAAATAAAAAAATTCAATAAAGTTTTAAAAATGTTTACACATATTTAAACAATAAACATAAAAAAATTCCATATATATATATATGTATGTAATAAACATAATTGGCATTGCCCCAGTCTATTGAAACATCAAATTATTTAACTCACTCCGTGTAAACAAAAAAATCCCTGTGTTGTCAGTTTTTTGTTACCTTGCCTACCCCAAAAATTGAATAAAAATGATCTAAAGGTCCCATGTATCCCAAAATGTTATCAATAAAAACTATAGCTCACCCCACAAAAATGAGCCCTTACACAGCTCCATCAGCAGAAAAATAAAAAAAGATATGGGTGTCAAAATATGGGGACACAAAGCAATCTTAAGAAATGAAGAATCTTTTAAGAAAAAAGAAATTATTTATTTAAATTTTTGTTTAAAAAAATAGAAAATATTGAAAAAAACTCTCCATAATCACACTGACCTGCAGAATAAAGTTAATGTCATTATTACTAATCAGTGAGTACGTAAAAAGGAAACCCTAAAACTACTTACGGAACTGCATAGATTTTTTTCCCCACACCTTTACCCCAAAAATTTGTTATTCAATTCACCTGATGTGCTCCAAAATAGGCCATTAAATACATTCTACCCGTATAAAACAAGCCCTCATATTGCTATGTTGATGAAAAAACATAAATGTTATGGCTTTTGAAAAACATAGATCAAAAAACAAGAAAAAATGGCTTAAGTACCGAACTAAATTAAAAATGTAGTACAGCCAGTGAGTTATTCAATCAAATGTATCTGTATAGCGCCACCTGCTGTTTGTTCTTTGACTTATTTTTGTCTCCATCTCGGTCGCACACGCTCAGTTTAAATCTTCAACTGCCACCAGCCATATGTTCTGTTGAAGATGTGGCAGTTACAGGAAGAGAGCTATCAGGTGGAGATCTCTGGATCCATGTAAGGTACATGGCTTTTTCTAGCTTTGTTAGAAAGAGATTGTCATGTGCTATATGATGTCTGATTCTCATTTTTACATCAATCATGGCATACCCACCTTTAAAGGGTTAAGGGATTACTCACCTTTAGAGGGTATCTGTCAGCAGTTTTGTACCTATGACACTGGCTGACCTGTTACATGTGCACTTGGCATCTGTGTTGGTCCCATGTTCATATGTGTCCGCATTGCTAAGAAAAATGATGTTTTAATATATGCAAATGAGCCTCTAGGAGCAAAGAGGGCGTTACCATTACACCTAGAGGCTCTGCTGTCTCTGCAGCTGCCAAACCTTCTGCACTTTGATTGATAGAGCCAGGCAGATGTGATCACTTTTACACTGCCTGGCCCTGTCAAAGTGCAGAAGGTGTGGCAGTTGCAGAGAGAGCAGAGCCTCTAGGTGTAATGGTAACGCCCCCGTTGCTCCTAGTCAGGGGTGCACAAAGCCTTTCTGCTGCCTGTGACGAAAACTGAAACAGCACATCACCACCCTCCCTCCCCCCAAGCCAATTTCTTAACCTAACCATTTTGTCACACTGAAAGCGTTCATTGCCCATGGCCCTTCCGTTGCCCCCCTCTTGCCCCTACCTGGTGCTGCCTGAGGCGATCGCCTCAACAGGCCTCATTGGTGGTGCACCTCTGCTCCTAGAGGTTCATTTGCATATCTTAAAACTTCATTTTTACACATATGAACATGGAACCAACACAGATGTCTTCAGCTCCCCAGTGCACATGTAACAGGTCAGCCAGTGTCATAGGTACAAAACTGCTGACAGATGCCCTTTAAAAGTTTCCTCGCAGTGCATCACTCGGCACATTATATCTAGAAAACAAAATGCCATTTGCATCTTTATTTACTTAAGACGTACAATTACACGTTAAATCCTGATTGCCGTTATCTCCAGTACACTATAATTTAATGTCTTCTCATAAATCCATTGTGATGAAGGAGCGGCTTTGTGTGTGTTCTGCCGCTTCTCCTTCCTTCTTTCATCACTTCTTCATCCCTATATTTAA
Organism: Rhinella marina; assembly: GCA_900303285.1. NCBI lineage: Eukaryota > Metazoa > Chordata > Amphibia > Anura > Bufonidae > Rhinella > Rhinella marina. The sequence goes on from ONZH01010442.1 coordinate 5,696, forward strand.
ATATCTTATCGAATTTTATCAAAAGGCTCCGGCATCATTTTGTTGTCTCGGGTTTACTAGATAATTTAAATGGGTTTTAAAAAAAGCAATGTCCTACCTGCTGACAGTTGCATTGTAGCAGCCGCGAGCAGATGCTCGGCTTTTGTAGTTGACTGCTTAGCATTTTCAAGTGAAAAATTAAGCCCTGTTTGATCATACGGAATAAAGTAGGTGTAATTTGTACCAATTTTCTCCTTCTAGTCGCACCGCCTGATGTTTAGAATAAACTGCATTATCTGGGGGGGGGGGGGTGCTTAGTTTTGTGTGCAAATAACACAAGTGAGTTTTGGGAGCCTAAGACTGGGAATTGAGACAGATGTCCCTGCAGTGCAGATGGTGCCTGAGATTTAAGGGAGAACTTTGCAATTATTAAATATTGTTTTAAATTTTTACTTATTAATTAATGGAATTTTTATGATTCTGAATGTTTTAAAACTCTTAATCCCAAGAAAGACAAAAATGGGGAGGGGGGGAAGAAAAATCAAATGCTAAATTTAAAAGAGTTTTCTGAAATTTTAATACTGATCAGTATCTGATTGGTGGGGTTCCGACACCCGGGACCCCCGCTCAGTCCTGTGAGCGCCGCAGCCTTTTCTCTGCTCACCAAGCACAGCGCCGTACATTGTATAGTGGCCGTGCTTGGTATTGCACTCAGCCCCATTGACTTCTAAGGAGCTCAGCCGCATCTAGGCCACACGACCGGCCTAGGAAAAGCTGAGAGAAGGCTGAAGTGCTACTGCGAGCACCGCTACCCTCTTGAACAGCTGATCCGCAGGGGTTCCAAGTGTCAGACACTCACGGATCAGATACTGATGACCTATCCAGAGTCTCAGAAAACCCCTTTTTTTAAGAATTCAAGGGCATCTGTCAGCAGTTTTGTACCTATGACACTGGCTGACCTGTTACATGTGCACTTGGCAACTGAAGACATCTGTGTTGGTCCCATGTTCATATGTGTCCGCATTGCTGAGCAGTATACTGCTGTTTTTTACAAATTGAAAAGATTTTCTGTATCATCAGTTTTGCTGTGGAAATGTATGTTTTCCACAGCAGAGTCCACAATAAGTGAGGAAAATCCACAACAAAGCCATCAATTCCGCACAGATGTTATAATCTCATCCACTTTACTCTACTCCAGTCCATTTACTGCCCCAGATGGAAAATCCACAACAATTCTGGTTCTTGTGAACGAACCTCTAAACTCACCCAAATAACTTTTTCATGATCACAAGCAGAAAGCAAAGGTGTAAATGGAAGGTCCTGGGTCCCAATGCGAATAATGCACTCAATAACCCACCTCTCCTCCCCTCTCCTTCCATGTCCTTTTTAATACTAGTGTCTTCTTATCCTAGTCAGGACCCAGATGCAACAGCTATTTCTGCAGTCCTCATAGCTACACCCCTGGCAGAAAGTCGGCAAAAAATACATTGCAATTTCTCCGCTGTAAACCCTGAGTAAAGCAGCCTCTCAGTACGGTACGGCATCACCGGAGCCTTATCGATAATTCATCTCCTGGTTTATGAAACAGCCCTATTATGTACCTGACTTATGAAATCAGTGACATAACCTGTAACTAGGTCAAGCCGGTCACTGGGGAATTACAGGCTGCCGTCATGTCGAGCGCTAACCAGGTGGTGTCCACAGCACTAATTATGTTAATGTCACCTATCTCCCCTATGTCGAATGTTCACACATCAGTTGAACAGCCACGAGGTTAAAGTGGGAGATGTGTTACCATGCGTCCTGGAAGCTCCAAGGATTTGACCCTTTACATTGGAACAAGGGTACTTTAGATTCTGGATTTCTGTGGACATTTGCTCCTAATGCCTGCTATGCCTGCTCCTAAATACTGCTATGCAAAGCCATCAACCCACTAATTTAGTGCACTTTGAAGGGATACATTGTACTGTGATTTAAGCCGTTATTTGCACTTACACTCTTTAACACTATTGAATTGCATTTTACATTTTAATTTGCACTGTATGTGCATTGAATCGTGGAAAGGATCAATGGACAGCCAATTCACTCTAAAAGACTTTGGTAATTTCCAGTCTGTGCACTGAGAAGCTAGTAATCATCTGCTGCTGTCATAAGGGGCTACGCAGAGCTGAGTTTTGGAGGGAAAAGGCAGACACAGTGAACTTTTGACTGTCTGGTTTAGCACTAGCCAGACAGCTGTTTATGACTAAAAAAAACTGCTAGTTCATTCCTACATGACTTTTATTCAAGATCAAGATAACAATGACAGCTGTTAACTGCAACATTGTTTCTGTTAGGCTGTGCTTCTCCAGCTTTATCACTCCCATTAGAAGGTTCTGAATCCGTTAGAAACTGTATAAAAGTAGTGCAGTCAGAGCCCCTAGATGTTTGCAGAGTGGGACCAGTGTTTAGTAGGAGAGACTCTGCATGAGTGACAAGAATAAAACGGTAAGACAGGGATACTCTACCCCAGACCCTGGGCTCTTTGACCAGAGGGCCAGCCAGATGACTGACCACAAACCTTGGGTCACCAGCCATTTGGCCAGGGTAATAGCCTTCTAATAAAGAGAGGAACAGCTAGCTCAGGCTTTTCCTCAGCACAGGACCTTCTTCTGTCAGAGAAGAGACTGGAGAAGCCAGCTCAGTGCACTGCCTGTATTGGTTTGCACTTGAGTTCCTCTAGTAAAGAAGCACAGTAGTTTACTGCAGACCCCGGCTCTCTGGATTTATTTCCCATTGAGGTTCACCATGCCTTACCATCCCTTCCGGAGTGCAGCAACACGTGGTAACACCTCGACAATGTACCAGGGCCATCTCAAACCTGAACACTGCACTTGCGCATACAAATTCAAACCACAAAGCAGCCCAAGATAGTTAAAGGGGATTTACAGATTATGTAAAGATTATGTTTATTCGTCCACTAGTAGTGACCCTTCTATGTATGTGGTTTTATATGTCTTTTTTTCACATTTCATAGTGCAGTTGAAAAAGATTAGGTATAAGTCTGAAAAGTATTTAACCTACAAACTTACTTTCTGGCAGAGGGCTCCATAGTCTCACTGCTGTTACAGTAAAGAATCTTGTCTATATCTATGTAGAAACCTGTTCTATCCCAAGATCATTAGACATCTCTGCATTCACTTGTGAATGTATATACTGTATAAGTGGTTATTAGACATTTTTTTAAACTAAATATCACCAGTTTTGATGATCTTTTTGGGTCCTGAAGCTCATTCCATTTATTTTACTATTTGCAGTATTCTACCCTCCACTTCTAACATCCACTTGACTTGCTCAATCTATACTAGGCCTTTCTTGTACCCAGATACTCACAGCTAGATATAATAGTCCATGTTTGACTAGAGATTTGCATAGAGGCAAAGCCATGTTCTCTTCATGTGCATTGAGATATCTTTTGGTGCATTCCATGATTTTATTTGCCTTGGTAGCAGCTGCCTGGCATTGTTTACTGAAGTTCTGGTTTTGCTAAGCCCCTTCCCATGTTCTCCACTGATGATCATGGTTTTCTTGGTAGCAGCTGCCTGGCATTGTTTACTGCAGTTCTGGTTTTGCCTAAGCTCCTTCCCATGTTCTCCACTGATGATCATGGTTTTCTTGGTAGCAAAAGAAATGTTTTTCATTATTTTGTGACATGGGGGAGATTTATTAATTCTGAGGCACCACAATACAGGGCACAAAGCTTTTTGGAATTTCTGCTGAATAAACCTTTCAGAAGCATCAACAACCTTCTGATAAATGATTTGCCTTCAGTGTAACTTGGAAGCCTCATTTACCTTTTCTTACTCATCAATAGTGACGGCGCGTGCGCACTACATAGAAAGCGCTTGCAGAGTTCAGCACTGTAATTGTAGTGCGCACGCGCCGTACATCAGGTGAGTGCGCAGGCGCAGGATTTCAGCGCTAGACCGGAGGGTCTTGCGCTATCCATCAAGAAGAAGGGGGGCGTGATTATAGGATGCAGGGCGGTGTTGGGAGCACCAAGGCCAGCGCAGATGCGGTGCTCAGACAAGAAGAACACGCCCCGCGGTGCTCCGAAGCCTCATTAGCATATTTTTAAAAGTGCGTTTTCCTGGTTAATGGCTGATTGCTTCTGGCATATAAAGGTATGTGTGGGCAAAGGATTTAGAGCCCTATGTGCCTATATATCTAATGACATAGGTTGAAAACTGGTGACAGAGCCTCTTTAAGTCTGCTGCAGTTGTGTTAGGTGTCGAGTTAAAGAATGCTTCAACTGTATGGCCTTCAGCCTAAACACAACATATTCTTCAGTGAATTCACAACAGACAGCTGGCACATAACATATATTTCTATAAATAATAAAAAAGCTGTTCTTTTATCACTATGTAGGAGGCCACTGCTTGCTGAACATAAATTTATACAAAATATATCTGCTTGAACCAAGCTAATTAAAATGCAAAAGAATTAAAACACATATTAATGCATACAAAGAACAACACTTTTCCAGGCAGTTTTCCGCACTTGAATTTCTACAACAAAACTCCTCCACTCAGCTTTGAACAATATTTTACAGTTAATATATATAAGTAGTCACTTTGCAAATGCATTACATTACTTATCCTGTTTTACAACCTGTATTATACTCCAGAGCTGCGCTCACTATCCCGCTGGTGAAGTCACTGTGTATATACATTACATTACTTATCTTGTACTGATCCTGAGTTACATCCTGTATTATACTCCAGAGCTGTACTCACTATTCTGCTAGTGCAGTCACTGTGTACATACATTACTTATCCTGTACTGATCCTGAGTTACATCCTGTATTACACTCCAGAGCTGCACTCACTATTTAGCTGGTGCAGTCACTGTGTACAAACATAACTTATCCTGCACTGATCCCGAGTTATATCCTGTATTATACTCCAGAGCTGCACTCACTATTCTGCTGGAGGAATTACTGCATACATACAGTACATTACACTACTTATCCTGTACTGATCCTGAGTTACATCCAGTATTATACACCAGAGCTGCACTCACTATTCTGCTGATGGAGCCACTGTGTACATACATTACATTACTTATCCTGTACTGATCCTCAGTTACATTCTGTTCTGTTATTCTCTACAGCTGCATTCACTATTCTGCTGGTAGAGTCACTGTCCACATATTGCATTACATTACTTATCCTGTACTGTTCCTGAGTTACATCCTGTATTATACTCCAGAGCTGCACTCACTATTCTGCTGGTGCATTCACTGTGTACATACATTACTTATCCTGTATTGATCCTGAGTTACATCCTGTACTATACTCCAGATCTGCACTCACTATTCTGCTGGTGAAGTCACTGTGTACATGCATTACATTACTTATCCTGTACTGATCCCAGGTTACATCATGTATTATACTCCAGAGCTGCACTCACTATTCTGCTGGTGGAGTAACTGTGTACATACATTACATTACTTATTCTATACTGATCCTGAGTTACATCCTGTATTATACTCCAGAGCTGAACTCACTATTCTCCTAAATATTATTGTAAGATGTTTTCTGAAGGTTGTAATAGGAAACAGATACACCCATAACATCTTATCAAAGTTCCTATAATGTGTGGAGAGACAAGGATGGACTCATAAATTAGACAGTTCCCTTGAGACCCTTGTTGAGAATTGTGCGACAGCTCCTTTATCCAGGATTTTCCAGGGTTTTCCAGGATTTTACATCAGTGGCCCATCCTTACAATATGCAGTCAATATTCTGGGAGTTCTATATCTGTGGCCGCGCCATAAGCAGAACAAAGGAGAAATAGTGCTTACAGAAACATGTTCACATCCTTTTGCCTGGTACGGTACTCCTTCCCAGTTCAGTGAGATATCACATTGTCAGGCACTTTAGTGGGATGCCCAAGTAAATGCAGCAGTCCCCTTGTTCCATTTGTCCAAGGTAGGACCCCCATGGATTCTATGGGTAGGGCACAAATCCACAAAAAAATCTTTGATGTTTAAAGACTCCACTGATGAAAATAAAATCTATATGAAAAGTTAAGAAAAATGTAAATACTTCCCCTTACTTATCACTTACTTTGAACTGTATGTCATGTGCCCAATGAGAAAATTCAAGGTTTTTTTTAGCACTCCCAGGTTGAACACATTGAATATTGCTAAATTTTCCCCCAAAGAGACATAAAAATATGGCATGCCATGAAAAAGTACATAAGAAGGTGGTAAAGGCCAAACAATGGCAGGTCGGAATTACCGTGAATTATGAGATCCGGGAATAAATAGGCTTAGCACAGCTTAGGCTACTTTCACACTAGCGTTTTAAAATTCCGGTATTGAGTTCCGTCATAGGGGCTCAATACCGGAATAAAACGCTTCAGTTTTGTCCCCATTCATTGTCAATGGGGACAAAACTGAACTGAAGACAACGGAATGCTCCTGAAAGCATGCTGCAGTTTGCTCTCCGGTCCAGGCATCCGCACCAAGACGGATCCGGAATGACCCCCAATGCAAGTCAATGGGGGTGGATCCGTCTGGTGTGACCATAATGGTAACCGGATCCGCCCTCCATTGACTTTCAATGGAGTCCATTACGGATCCGGCTACACATAGACACATACAGACACAGACACACACATAAACATAAACATACACACACATATAGACCTACAAACACACATACATACTTACATGCTCCCCGGCAGGTCTTCGGAGCGTCAGGGACAGGAGGGCTCACACAGGTCACGATTCCCCACAGCGCCCTCTGCTGGGCGCCTGGTGGAATCGTCATGATTCCACCAGGCGCCCAGCAGAGGGCGCTGTGCGGAATCGTGACCTGTGTGAGCCCTCCTGTCCCTCTGACGCTCCGAAGACCTGCCGGGGAGCATGTAAGTATGTATGTGTGTTTGTATGTCTATATGTGTGTGTATGTTTATGTGTATGTATGTACTGTGTGACATGTGTGGGGCCGGAGCGCGGTTCCGGCTCCACACATGTCACTGCGGCAGGCCTGATCCGGCAGCACCCTTCACCTGCCGGATCAGGCCTGCCGCCAGTGTGAAAGTAGCCTTAGATGCATACAAAGTTTATTAAACTATGATAAAATACATACAAAAGATAATATAAAGACTGAGTAAAGTAAGTCACAGTCATGCTCTTTTTGTAATCAGTTGATACGTGAAAAATATATTCAGTTGGGTTGGGTATGAAATTAGGGAATTTATTATGTCACTCAGATTTTGTAGTTTACAGTATTGTACTGTATGCCCATGTGGGAATTATTATATAGGAAAAACTATTTGCCCAATGTTTGTTCGGTTTAGGAAACATATTAAATCAATAAAATTTGGAAAAGGAGGGTTGAGATTAATCAAGCAACATCATGGAGGACTTTCATCATGTTTGAAATTTGCAGGTCTAGTAAGAGTTAAACATATGTATAGGAGACATGAAGCATTGTTGCAGATGGAAGTAGCCCTAATTATGCACACGGAGGCATAGGGACCTTGGGTTTAATGAACCTAATGAATTGAGTGGGTTTTTGTTTACTAAATTATGTGTATTTCCCTTGTTATATGAAGTTGGAAATATATTCTATGTTCTTAATTACTCAAGTATGCTTAGCAATTTTTAATCATCACTATTGGCTATAAAAGAGCCCCTATTGATGGATCAGCTGTGACACCTTGATAAAGCTTGTGAAATAATGGCCGGCACCCTGGTATTGCTTGGGGAGGTACTCAGTGGCAGGAAGTCATCCGTGTCAACATAGAGAAAATAACTATGGCACGCAAATTCTCGATATGAACACAGTAACATATTATGTTATGCTGGAAAAAGATATCTGTCCATCTAGTTCAGCCTGTTATCCTGCAAGTTGATCCAGAGAAAGTAAAAAAAAACATGAGGTAGAAGCCAATTCTCCTCATTTTAGGAAAAAAAAAATAACTCCCTGGATCAACGCCCCATCTCTAGTAACTATAACCTGTAATATTATTACCCTCCAGAAATACATCCAGGCCCCTCCTGAACTCTTTTAGTGAACTTACCATCACCACCTCCTCAGGCAGAGAGTTCCATAGTCTCACTGCTCTTACCGTAAAGAATCCTCTTCTATGTTTGTGTACAAACCTTCTTTCCTCCAGACGCAGAGGATGTCCCCTCGTCACAGTCACAGTCCTCGGGATAAATAGCTGATGGGAGAGATCTCTGTACTGACCCCTGATATATTTATACATAGTTATTACATCTCCCCTCAGTCGTCTTTTTTTTCTAAGGTGAATAACCTTAATTTTGATAATCTTTCTGGGTCCTGTAGTCCACCCATTCCAGTTATTACTTTAGTTGCCCTCCTCTGAACCCTCTCCAGCTCTGCTATGTCTGCCTTGTTCACAGGAGCCCAGAACTGTACACAGTCCTCCATGTGTGGTCTGACTAGTGATTTGTAAAGTGGCAGGACTATGTTCTCATCACAGGCATCTATGCCTCTTTTGATGCAACCTATTATATTATTGGCCTTGGCAACAGCTGTCTGACATTGGTTTCTACAGTTAAGTTCACTGTCAATTAAAATTTCTAAGTCCTTTTGCATGTCAGTGTTTCCCTACTGATATTTTACTGTGCAAGCCTTCTACAAGGTCATTAATAAATATATTGAAGAGAATAGGGCCCAGTACTGACCCCTGTGGTACCCCACTAGTGACAGTGACCCAATCTGAGTATGTACCGTTAATAACCACCCTCTGTTTTCTATCACTGAGCCAGTTACTTACCCACATACAGACATTTTCTCCCAGGTCAAGCATTCTCATCTTATATACTAACCTTTTATGTGGTACCGTGTCAAATGCTTTGGAGAAGTCCAGATCCAGATATATGACATCCATTGATTCACCGCGGTCCAGTCTAGAACTTACCTCCTCATAGAAACTGATTAAATTAGTTTGACATGACAGATCCCTCATGAAGCCATGCTGATATGGCGTCATTTGCTTATTTTCATTGAGGTACTTCAAGATAGCATCTCTTAGAAAACCTTCAAACAGTTTACCCACGACAGATGTTAAACTTACCGGCCTATAGTTCCCGGGCTCTGTTTTTGGCCCCTTTTTGAGTCCTTAAATATCAGAAATAAGGGTCTGGCTATGACATTACTTAATTCTCTTAGGATACCTGGATGGGGAAGAAGGATCCTGCTATCCTGCACTCACGTGCATGGAAAGCAGTACCTCAGAACAGAGTACCTGTAAAGGGTTAATTGTTGTAATATAGTTTGGTTAATTGAAATGGTATTTGCTGTATTTTCTCGCTCAAACCTGTATGGATATGTGAACTGACTCAACTCCTTTAGGATATTTGGAGATTGACCTGGGTCCACCCCCTGGTTAGAGTCTAGACCTGCCTGAGGAACAGATAAGACCTATGTTGTGTGAGCTCCTCAGAGCTAGGCCACAGTCCCATAGAACCATCATCTCTGAGAGAGTTACAGCTATCCAGAGAGTTCCAGAGAGAAAGAGAGAGAAGGAAGATAAGAAGGTCCAGAAACTGCAAGGCCGTCATCAAGGTACTATGCTTGTTTAACCCCTTCGCGCCCGGAGCTTTTTTCGGTTCTGCATTTTCGTTTTGCGCTCCCTGCCTTCAAACAGCCATAACTCTTTTATTTTTCTGTTCACATAGCTGTATGAGGGCTTGTTTTTTGTGGGACAAGTTGTACTTTCCAATGCCACCATTTAATATTGCATACGGTGTAGTGGGAAGCGGGAAAAAGATTCCAAACCGGGTGAAATTGCAAAGAAAACGCTATTCCGCTACAGTTCTACGGGTTTCTTATTTACAGCGTTCGATGTGCATTAAAACTGATCCATTACTTTCATTCTACTGGTCAGTACGAATCCGGCAATACCTAATATGTATAGTTTTTCCTGCGTTTTCATAGTGATAAAATAATTAGAAAGTTGCCCTTTTTTTTTTTTTTCCTTGTCAAATCTTGACCCCTATAACTTTTTGGTAATTTATGTGTACAGAGCTGTATGGGGGCTCATTTTTGCGGGACGATCTGAAGTTTTTATTGATACCATTCTGGGGTGTGTATGACTTTTTGATCACTTTTTATTTAATTTTTTTTAAAAAAAACGCGACAAAAAACGGCAAATCGCCATTTGGACGCTTTTTTCCGCCACACAATTTGCCGTATTGGAATTTTTTTTTTTATATTTTAAAAGTACGGGCGTTTTCGGTCACGGTGATACCATGATATCTATATTTATTGTTATTTAGGTATTTATTTTTTACTTATACGGAAAGGGGGGTGATTTGAACTTTTACATCTTTTTTATTTTTTATATATTTTTTAACATTTTTTTTAATTTTTTTTTACTATTAGAAAGCTCACATATGGGCTTATATATTGTGGCTTTTTTTTTTTTCTTTATGAGCAATTATGGATTTTATAGACTCAGAAATCCATGAATTGCTCATTTCTTATCCTGGCCTGCCATCTAGTGGCCAGAATAAGAATTGCACTTTGAAAACTGTAATCCTCACCAGCGAGGATTACAGTTTTCATATGGTGCACAGACACCCCGATTGGCCACACGAATGCTTCCGGGTTGAAACGCAACTAGATGCCGTGATCTGATAAAGGGGTTAAGTCTGATAAAGACATTCCTGCTGTGAGAGGGAATATAGAACACCCTTTCACACTTTAAGACAGTTTGGCCAGTCATCTCTTATAATTAGGCCCTTGAACCTGGGAATCCTAAGCTTCTGCAGACAGATTCTAGAAGGACAAAGAAAAGGAGTATTATGGCCTTCATCATTGCTGCTATCCATCCCTACATTAATATCGGGAATGAATTGCACTGTGAACTGCTGTTGGCATTGTGTCTTGATACTGTGTGATGTACTACTACTCCTATTCTGTACTCTATTAAAGAGAGACCTATTTATTCGCACCAACTGGCCCGGTCATTGACTCCAACATCATTCGGCCGCCATTGCAACTGCATCAACACTTCTGCCTTGCACTCTGCCAAAAAAAGGAGGAGGGAAGAAAGAGTGCACCTTCCTGTCACTGCACGCCCCTAGGAGATATTGGTGTGAGGATTGCCACTGTGATCCATGTGTCAGAGCTACTACCACTCTGATCCAATAAAGATATCTCTGTATTCCTTTCGGATCTTCCTTTCCTGTATTAGGATTCCTATGTATATGTGCTATTCTGAAGCAGTAGAGTTATATCTGGAAGACTACAAGCATAAAAATGTAATGGAGATTGTGGTATCTGGATGGCGTGGTGCCAATTTGTTTCTCGCAGCTGATGTTTCAGTGTATACCATTTGTCATGTTTTACAACCTTTTTTATTTACTATTAATATTTATTTTTCTCTACTTTTTTAAAATATTTAATTAATTTTTTGGGAATTTACTTTTATTGTAATGCATTCAAATACACTAGAATTGGAATATTCCAATGCATCGTACCCTGTGCATATGAAAAGTTATAGCAGATCAGAAATATTCTCAGTACAGTCCTCAGTGACCTTTGTTTGGCTGAGGTCTGTACCATAAACCACTAACCCTGGCAATGCAGTGCAGCTTGGTCAGAACAAGGGTACGGTAGTAATTATAGTTTTGCACCACTACAGGTAGCAGACCATTGGTCGACAGTGGTGTTTCTATATACCCCAGACCTGAGGGAACCTGGGGGTACTATGTTATCTGCAATTGTTTACTGTTATGCAATGTGAATGTAATGACATGCAACTCACTTTCTTCACCAGCACTTTCTTCACCTCCGGGCCACATTTTGTAATATTTGGCAACAGAAATGGAACTTACCATTCTAGATCTCCCCTCTTGGTAGGAGTGGGTTGATCTGACTTCCTGCCAAGGGTGGGGCAGAGCTAGAGATAGTCAGTTTAGAGTTGAAGAGATTAGAATCAGGAGTGAGAAAGAATGCAATCCATCTCTCTCTCCTCCGGGCCAGATACCTCGTCACTGGCCTAGGTGATCTACAGAGGCAGCTCACCTAGGAGTATGAAATTGCCCCAGGGAGACTGCAGGGTCACAGGTCACAGAGGAATGCAAGCTACGCCGTATTAGAGTCAGCAGAGTGATCAAGCAACCAAGCTATCAAGACTCTGCTGTAAAGTGGTGGGTAACACGTTCAGACACCATCACGAGAGTTCAAGACATGCATAACTAATAGCCTACATCATATAGTGGACACCAACAGCTAAAGCTGCCAGAGTACAGCCATAAGGAAAGGAATCCAGAGAGAAACAGCTTCAGCTAGCAAATTTCTGATGTCATCTTTTTCTGCATTGCCAGCCATCATTCCCCATCATCCGGGAGGAGAGAATTGTACTCGGTACAAACCGCTGATGAATGTGCTGCTATCCATTTTTTGCAGTCAGTAAAGGAAGATGTTCTTTGTTCAACAATATCTGCCTGGTTCCTTTCATCATCACCTTTATCTCATCAGGGCCGCTACTACTCTCATCCGCTTGACTGGCTCCTCAGGGACTCACTGCATTCCTCTATGTTTTAGATAAAATTATGGAATGCCCCCTTAATGTGCATGAATGAACCACAGGTTGAGAAGCTAGGGTTTGGAGCCATGGTCCCCAACCTACAACTCTTCAAAATTATAATTCTGGGTAGTCAAACCATGCTAGGAGTTGTTACTTTAGACATACAAGTAGAAGGTAATTGGTCATGAGGAACCTAACAATAAATAATCCCATAGATACATTCATTTACTGCAGAGAATTAAACACTAATGACTGTGATTAAAATTGTCAACACAAATTTTAAGCTTCAAATTTTTAAGTCAAAACTTTTCTAAGCTTCCGCTCACACATTAAAATTTTATTCCACCATTTTGACTCTATAAAAATCACCTTGAGTTTAGAGAAGACATTGACATGAAACATTTACCTACTTAGAGGAAAGTTTATACCTAACTGTGATTTATAAATGCAGAACCACCGAGAGGTAATAATACGGAATGTGAGTTCAGAGTCTCATGGGACAAGACAAAAACTGACTCATCATATCACAAATTTAAGCATTGTGTGGGAAGAAGCGGACAGAGTGGAACATTCTGTGATGTTCCGGATGCAGCAAAAGCAGCAATTAGTAATGAATCTCACTGATTGTCAATTTCAGCAAGGTTATGTACCAACTGGAGACAACAGAAGAGCTTGCGTGATGAGCTACAGCTCCACTAACTCACAAGTAGCATCAATCCCCTCTCTTACGACTCAGCGATAACTCATACTTACACATGAGACATCAAGTCAAGACTGGTTGAGGTTTGCAGGAACAGGAGACAGAAAGTCAGACCTACCGGCATATCAAACTGCTACGTAGGTTTTTTTTAGGTTCACTGAATCAATGACTTCTGGAATTAAACCCTAGAGATCTGTAAGTTTCCAAGTTTGTTGTAGGTCATACTAGTTTTTTAAAAGGCCCTTGAGATTCTTAAAAAAGAGCTGAGAATTTTTTTGGTTTATGCTATGAGCAAGACGTCATCGCCCAACACCAATGCCCAACTTACTTACTAGAGACATACCAAAAATGAATGAGATAGAGCCAGATGAACAGCACTCCTAGAATATGGGTGACGAGTGCATATCTCCTGGGGAAGTGGTAGGTTACCTCATAAAATTAGGATACTCTGCAAAGCAAAAAAAGAAACAAGATGGAGACAGCACGTCCAATATGTGGAATTTATTTCAGATGCAATGTTTCGGCTGGAGAGCCTTTGTTTGACAAAGACTTTCCAGCAGAAACCTTGCATCTGCAATAAATTCCACATATCGGATGTGCTGTATCCATGTTTTTTATTTTTTGCTTTGTGGAATATCAAAAACTGTGATCAAAGAGTAAAAGAAAGAAACCAGGTCATAGAGAAATATGGCAGGTGCAGCCCCAGTCTTGAGCTGAGGGTGCATACTGTGCATTCTCTCCTCGTGAGGTGGGCACCTTAGAAGTCTATGGGCCCATCTTGTTTCGAGGAGAGAGTGCGCCATGTCTGTGCACGTCTTCCCGCTCATTTTAGAGATCAGTGGAAGTCTCAGCACTCAGACCTCAATTTATCCCTAAAATGAGCGGGGAGAAGTGCACAGACATGGCGCACTCTCTGCTCGAATCGAGATGGGCCCATAGACTTCTAAGGAGCCCACTTCATGAGGAGAGAGTGCACAATATGCACCCTCAGCTCAAGACTGAGGCTGCACCTGGTTTCCTTCTTTTACACATTGTCTTCTCTCTATGGAGAATTTGCTTCTTTCTACTCATCCTCGCTGCGTAGCGTTGAGCAGTGTGTAATAAACGCCCCGTGTTATTACGCCTTTACTGCTAATAATCCTTGTAATGTGATGTTTAGAGGGAATATTATTCGGAAGTTCAGAGGAGCAGAGTGATTTTGTGTATTTGATTGCCATCACTATAGTTAAGGCTTAAATGGGCGTTCGGCTATAAAGTCACATTTATACGTTGTAACAACTTCTTGCCAGACATCTAAGAAAATTGGATAATTTACTAACATTGCGTTTAGTGCCATTTGCATTACACTACAACAAGCAGTCGAGTGTCAAAAATACATTCTATTATATGCACCTGCGGCAGGATCAAAGAGGTACATAGAAATCATGGGGCCCATATCAAAACTCGGAACGGGCCCCACCAGTTAAATTTTAAACTTCTCCAAAAAATGTGTTTGTCTCTGACATTTTGATCACTGTAGATATTGCTCATTTAATTTTTTGTTCTCCCGGCTTTAGAAACCCTGGCCACATATTTTACCTGCAGCAGCCCCTGTTGTATTACATGCAGCCATTCAAATGAACGGCACCACCTGAACTCATCATCACATCTGTGGCAGGCACTCTCGTGGGCAACTGGGGCTCTGTTTGGGGGTATCTCTGGCAGGTTTGGGTGCCATCTTAGACTGAAGCACGCTGGCAAGCATCCATGGCAGGCATTCTATGGGGCACCTTTGCAACAGACAGTATAGGGGGAATGGAATGACAGTGGCTCAGTTAGCACTGGTGCCTTACAGCACTGGCTTCCAGGGTTTGAAGATCATCCAAGAGCAACATCTGCATTGAGTCTGCATGTTCTTCCCATGTTTGCATGATTTCCTCCAGGTACTCTGGTTTCCACCCACACTCCAAAGACATACTGATAGGGAATTTAGATTATGAGCCCCCTGCACAGCCAAGGGAGCACCAATCTGAGGACTGCCACCATAAATAACTACTCCCACCATCATTACCACCTCCACCTCTCCCATTACCCCTGCTCTCCCCTCTCCTGGGCTCACTGTACAAGCTGCCACACTGATATACTCCAAAAAAAGCTATGAAGTCCAGTAGCCTTATACGAGTGTTACCTTCACAGACGCACACAGCTGCTCAACCTTCCTAATCCTATGAGTTTATCTCTACAAACCTCTCTGGTATTTTCCTGGCTTTCTCCCTGGGTCTCAAACTTGACTGAAGCTGCTTGCAGGGACCTATGAACTAACTCACAGGGAACAGGCCGAGCCCCAGGGTCTCGAAACAGTATCTCAGGGATATAAGTTAACCATTGATTTTTTTTCAGTTCAGTTTTCAATTGTTTTTCCTCCACAGTTCTCACTTTCACTCCATCTGCAGACTTGCTTTCCACTTCACAGTGAATCTATCAGAGAGATGCTCTGTTGGCTCTATCTGTAGCCCTTGTCTCTGAACTCCTGACTCATAAACACTCCTCATACACACATGGACAAAAGTGTTGGTACTCTTCTGTTAAAAATTTTCTGTTGAAAATTTTTAATAAAGATTAACTGAAAAAAAATATATTTTAGCCCAAAATGATTAGAATGCAATAATGAAAAAATCCCCAAAAGTGTCCATAGCCGTTAAAATGACCAATCCGTTATATTTATTGTAAGGATCTGTAAAAGGCGGGGTTGGCAATGACAGACTTTCACAGACTTGCAGCTTCCAGGCTGTGACACTGAATGAGCTTTTCAGTCCTGTATTTATTCCCTCAATAATGGGCCCCGCAGCTACACCCTGGTTTGTTGTACTGGAGTGGGGAGGGAATGGCAAGTCCCACTACCAACATGTCCACGATTCAATAAAAAATCCAGCCCATAAAATACTTTAAAGAAAACAAACTACCCTTTGCTGAAATAGCACAGCTTTCTCGATTCCTTCTACCTCCCTCATCTGAGGATTCTGGGTGAGATATAACCCCGCCCATTCTCAAGTAATTTACTGTGTAATAAAAACCAGTGAATGAAAACCCCAGGAAATTCTGTATCTCCCAACAATTCTGTTTTTGGTAAGATTGTTCCTTGAGACAGTCCTCATACGGAGCTAGGCATGGCTTATTCAAATGGGCATTACTGTGCCCAGTGTTTTTGTTCTGTGTTTCTCTTCCTTCTAAAGCGTTCTAGGATTTATATTCCTAGAAACTGTAGGAGCCTCATTAGCTTTCTATGCTGTGGTTTCCTCCACCGACCTTAAGTTTATTCCGCTAATGTTTTTTCACGGAATATGACAATATAAATAAGGTTCGTACACATATTTAGCATAAAAATGAACGGTGTTAGAGGAGAGCAGCATCTCCTGGCAGCCGAGCCAGAGTTCATGAGATAAGCAGAAAGAAGTTGAACTTTAATTAAACGTTATTGATATTCTAAAAATAAAAAGCTACAAACTCCGGAAAGCACTGTTGCATGATAAAAATACTAATCCCTTCGGATATTTAATTGCTTTTACTAATTTAATTCTCAGCAAGAGTAATATGGAAACCTTAGTTTCTGCAGAATCACCCAGCATGCAACGCTCATTTTTACAACAGCCGCTCATTCTGGTCTGAGACGTGCAAATGAGCGAATCTACTATATTGTATATTGTGTCCTTCATCATACAGAATCCTCGCAACTCCTCAACACTCAGCATAGCCAAGCACTTTTCTAATTGTTATGGCTGATTAAAGGGGGTTTAAAAAACATAAAAATAATGGGCAGTACCCTTCATGCATCCCCTGATGCTGCTGATCTGGCGCCATGCTGCTTTCCACTTCCTGTCCTGAATGTATACTGCTACTGTGTTTTTTCACCTCCCATGCCTGACTTCTGCCTGATAATTGCATTGATCTTGTGCTACCTGTCCTCTGACCTATTGCTTGATTACTGTATTGCATGAACTCTGCCTGTCTTGACTTCAGCTTGAACTCTGATCATGCTTCTGTATTTCCTCTTGGTGCCACTGCCACACACCAGTTTCTCTTGAACTTGTCCTGAGTCGTCATGCTAGAATGGCCAGGTGGTTCATCACTAAGGACAATGATCGGCTGTGTGGGCCGATAGGGTTCAAATGTAGGGTACAGATGCTAACATTCGCCTGTTAATTTTTTGGGGATGGGTGAGGAGTTAAAAGGGTATTCCCAGCCATTCCTGAGAATGAAGGGGTCATTACACTGTTTTCCCTGAGTGCAGCACCCTGGTCACCCAGCTTTGCAGGGAATGACTGCAAATGGGCCACAGTGCTGAATAAGTGCCATGCCCCCTCTCCATTCTCAGGATTGATGGGAGTCCCGGAGATCACTTTATGAGATGGAAGGAGGACTTTTCATGGAGGAAGACATATTTGTTCAAGACCCTTTGTTAGTGTGCTCACTGGGGAAGTTAGCATTCCTACTTTCAGGTTTCAAGTGGTCTGTCATGTGGATGTGCCTCCTTTGTGGTAAGACTGCCCCCTGTTTAGACAGTCATGTCTCCTTCCTCCTCTTCGATATAGGACATGCGCTCCACCTGTTTATTAAAGGACCAGCATGTGCAAAGGGTAATCTGCCCCCAGCCTTTGACAGTGATTTTGTATGTATGACACCTTTCCCTATGGAAAGCTGTCTGTGCAATAAGGTTCTTAGTCGTCTTTTTCCTGTGAATGTGTACTGTGTTTTTTCATCTCCCATGCCTGACTTCTGCCTGTGCCACCTGTCCTGACCTTTTGCTTGATAACCGTATTGCATGAACTCTGCCTGTCTCGACTTCAGCTTGAACTCTTGAAGACACCGGTTTCTCTTGAACCTGGGTCAGCAGTCTCTGAACAGAGGCTACTCCTAGAGGTAGGAGCCTGGTGTTACCTGCAGTGTAGCCCGGACCCTATAAGGGGGTGAAAGAGTGAATACCAGGAGACCACTTGGACAATATCCTCACAAATGTACAACAGCCCGCAAATCTTGGTTTTATTAATCTGCGTAAGAAATATAGCTATAGAGCCTGTCCAAACTGAGCTGTTTCTGCACCACCAGATGGCAGTGTGTTATGGTAACGCGCACCACCTAGTGGCAGAAAAATCACAATGCAAATCAAAGCAAAATATTAAAGATCTACCTATAAGGCATTGTAATACAGGAAAAATTAATATGAGTTTATAACCTGTTTTACCTGAAAAGCAAAGCATTAGAATAAAGTTGCTTCGAGGATGTACTGAATGGATTATAGGAAAACTAATATGCATTTCAGTACAAGAGGGTTGTATGACAATAAAGAAAGGTTCTGCTATATTTCCGGAGACGGTGCCACTCCTGTCTATATGGTGTGTCTGGTATTGTAAACCAGGCTGCAATACCAGACACAACCACCAGACAAAAGTAGCGCTGTTGCTGGAAGAGAAGCATTGTTTTTGCTTTTTTTTTTCTAATCTTATACAACCCCACAACAGACTATTGAGGTTTGCTAGATCAGAAGCAAGTGGCATTTCTCCAGAAGAATTCATATTTATCTGCCTGAGCTTGGCTTGCCAACGTTGTATTTTCCATGCGAGCTTTCCACTCGCTGCTTGTCATTTTATATCTGTCAGTGGGTAAACATTGTGAGCATTCTGTGCCACTTCCATCTGCTCCCCTGTTTGCTCAGCTGTTTGGGCAATTCTCGCTGCTTTATCGAACGTCTTATAATCTTTTCTCCACAGTCCCTCATCATTCTTTTGTCTTTTTAGGTGGCCGCCCGCTGATTCCGTTAACTGACAGTTATAGGTTTCATAGTTTAATGGCGTTAATCATCTAGCAGCAGTTGAGAACTGGTCTTCTTGTAAGGTGGGCCATACTAATACACTGGTGGGCCCCATGCAAGTGTTTCCTGAGTGGCCCCGCATCCCGGACATGGATCCAATATCATGACAGTCAAACATTATAAAATTAATTTGATTTGGGGACGTCTTCGCTTATGGCGGTCGTTGCGATTGCTGCATCCTTCAATACTTTGCTCACTTCAGGGGTCCTCATAAGTATAGTTAGGCCCAAAGTGCTAAACAATTAACATAGCTGCCAACAGTCCCAAATTTTCTGAGACAGTCCCTTCAAATTCAAGCTGCCCCAAGCTGAAAATAGGGTGGGCTTATGGACATCCTACGTGTAAGTGGGTGGTCTTGGTCTTTTTGGGATTTGGGATTTTGGGACCCACAGTGAGGATTTTAAATCTGCCACATGTCAAGTTATCCGCCGGATTTCCACCACGGCTGCAGTGAAATTCACGGCAGCAGAATTGTAGCAAAATCTGTAGCAGAAATTCCACGTTTGGCCACCCCCGAAAGGGGTACATGCACCATACACGTTTATGACATTCACAGGATATTCTATAAATGTGTAATAGGTGCTGGTCCCATCTCTGGGACCTCCACCTACCACCCAATAGAACCCAACCCCATGTGGTGAGGCAACTGCCAGATGTAAATTAAAGGGGTTTTGACTGATGACTGATGTAAAAGATGAAAATCAGACATCATTAGTACATGACAATACCTTTCTAACAAAGCCAGAACCAGCCCTGTACCTCACATGAATCCAGACTTCTCCACATTCATTGCTCCAATTGTTCTGCTAGATTAACTTCAGCCTAGAAGCTCATGGGGTGTGTCCTTTCTGCTGCAGCTTTCTCCCTGTAACTGCCACAGCTTCAAAGAGAACATATGGCTGGTGGCAGTTCAAGATTTAAACAGAGCGCGTGCGACCAGCTCAGTGAGATGGATGGAGAAATAAGGAAAAAAACAAACAGCAGGTGGCGCTACACAGATACATTTTATTAGATAGCTCACTGGCTGTACTACATGTTTAATCACATGTAATTACAAAAGTATTCAGATCCAGCTGCTGGTTTGAAAAATGTAGAATATATTTTGTGATACAACCCCTTTAAATGGAAGGCTGGCTGTACAAAGTGGAGGTGCTCTCCATTCACTGCAGAAATGGAACTCATATCTATCAAACATTTCCTGTGGATATGAAGTGAGCCGCAGGAGAGGTGGAGAAGATAGGAGTAGTTGGTACCATGGTGGCAGTCTTTGCAGTCTTGCTTCCTGAGCCGTGCAGTGATAAGAAAGGCACACCTTCTCTTCCTTTGGGGCACACCCTGGTTTTGGGGCTCCTGTCTGATGTTAGGTGGCCTGCCCTTGGTGTAGATGAGTTTAGAGGTGCAAAGCAGGGTTCCGGACAGTAATACAGATGCTGATGCACACAATGATGAGGCCAGGTTTTATGAGGCAGTCCAATAGTTGGTTCACACATAACATTGCAGATAATGATGACAATAGCACTGAGGCAGGGAAGCGATTAACAGTCCTTTACTGAAAATGATGGTATGATTAGAACACACTTTAACCCCTTAGTGACAACCCATACACCTTTTTTACGGCGGTCATTAAGGGGCTTAGGCTGGTCCACTGCTTTTTTACAGCAGCCCAGTCTAAGCGCTGCACAGATCCCTCTTGCAGCGGGGAGCGGGTACCCGGCTCTCACATGTGAGAGCCGCGGCCCTGCTCTAACAGCCCGGACTGGCTAGTCTCTCTCTTTTCAGTCAGAATGTACAATCTCTCCTTTCCTGGCCCAAGGGTATAAGTTTCTCCATCTCAAAATATATATATATAAATATATACATTACTCACAGAATTACACAGAATTTCTTCCTCCTAGAGAGGAAGGGGTGGTGCCAGCCCTGCCTAGCAATGTTAGCTCCCACTCTCTTCATATACAGCCTGTGGGACAGTGGGAATACAGTGACATTAAGACTTGCAGTGGGGATGCTGCAGATATGCCATTAATGTTTACAGTGGGAGTACTTCTTTATTATTACATTTGGGGCTTGTACATAGGAGGCATTATTTAAAGTAGTTATATTTTTGTACATAGGAGGCAGTATTATAGTAGTTATATTCTTGTACATAGGAGGCAGTATTATAGTAGTTATATTCTTGTACATAGGAGCAGTATTATAGTAGTTATATTTTTGTACATAGGAGGCAGTATTATAGTAGTTATATTCTTGTACATAGGAGCAGTATTATAGTAGTTATATTCTTGTACATAGGAGGCAGTATTATAGTAGTTATATTCTTGTACTAAGGAGGCAGCATTATAGTAGTTATATTCTTGTACATAGGAGGCAGTATTATAGTAGTTATATTCTTCTATATATAGGAGGCAGTATTATAGTAGTTATATTCTTGTACATAGGAGGCAGTATTATAGTAGTTATATTCTTGTACATAGGAGGCAGTATTATAGTAGTTATATTCTTATACATAGGAGCAGTATTATAGTAGTTATATTCTTGGACATAGGAGCAGTATAGTTATATTCTTGTCTAACATTTATGGAGCAGTATTATAGTATTTATATTCTTGGACATAAGGAGCAGTATTATAAGTAGTTATAGTTCTTGTACATAGGAGCAGTATTATAGTAGTTATATTCTTGTACATAGGAGGCAGTATTATAGTAGTTATATTCTTGTATATATAGGAGGCAGTATTATAGTAGTTATATTCTTGTACATAGGAGGCAGTATTATAGTAGTTATATTCTTGTACATAGGAGGCAGTATTATAGTAGTTATATTCTTATACATAGGAGCAGTATTATAGTAGTTATATATCTTGTACATAGGAGCAGTATTATAGTAGTTATATTCTTGTACATAGGAGCAGTATTATAGTAGTTATATTCTTGTACATAGAGGCAGTTTTTATAGCCATTATACTTCTTGTACATAGGAGCAGTATTATAGTAATTATGTTTCTTGTACATAGGAGCAGTATTATAGTAGTTATATTCTTATACATAGGAGCAGTATTATAGTAGTTATATTCTTGTACATAGGAGCAGTATTATAGTAGTTATATTCTTGTACATAGGAGCAGTATTATAGTAGTTATATTCTTGTACATAGGAGGCAGTATTATAGTAGTTATATTCTTGTACATAGGAGCAGTATTATAGTAGTTATATTCTTGTACATAGGAGCAGTATTATAGTAGTTATATTCTTGTACATAGGAGGCAGTATTATAGTAGTTATATTCTTGTACATAGGAGCAGTATTATAGTAGTTATATTCTTGTACATAGGAGCAGTAGTATTATAGTTTTATATTCTTGTATATATAGGAGGCAGTATTATAGTAGTTATATTCTTGTACATAGGAGCAGTATTATAGTAGTTTATATTCTTGTACATAAGAGGCAGTATTATATAGTATTATACTTGTACATAGGAGCAGTATTATAGTAGTTATATTCTTGTACATAGGAGCAGTATTATAGTAGTTATATTCTTGTACATAGGAGCAGTATTATAGTAGTTATATTCTTGTACATAGGAGCAGTATTATAGTAGTTATATTCTTGTACATAGGAGCAGTATTATAGTAGTTATATTCTTGTATATAGGAGCAGTATTATAGTAGTTATATTCTTGTACATAGGAGGCAGTATTATAGTAGTTATATTCTTGTACATAGGAGCAGTATTATAGTAGTTATATTCTTGTACATAGGAGGCAGTAATTATAGTAGTTATATTCTTGTACATAGGAGCAGTATTATAGTAGTTATATTCTTGTACATAGGCAGCAGTATTATAGTAGTTTTATTCTTGTACATAGGAGCAGTATTATAGTAGTTATATTCTTGTACATAGGAGCAGTATTATAGTAGTTATATTCTTGTACATAGGAGCAGTATTATAGTAGTTATATTCTTGTACATAGGAGCAGTATTATAGTAGGTATATTCTTGTACATAGGAGGCAGTATTATAGTAGTTATATTCTTGTACATAGGAGCAGTATTATAGTAGTTATATTCTTGTACATAGGAGCAGTATTATAGTAGGTATATTCTTGTACATAGGAGGCAGTATTATAGTAGTTATATTCTTGTACATAGCAGCAGCATTATAGTACTTATATTCTTGTATATAGGAGGTAGTATTATAGTAGTTATATTCTTGTACATAGAGAGTAGTATTATATTAGCTATTTATGTTTACATGGATGTGTTATTTTCTGTAGTTTGGGTTAGATCTCATGTATCACAGAATAAAAAAAACAATTAGATATAATGATGATTTACAGAATGTGACTTATATGAATGTCATATTATTAATAATACAGGACATATTCACCAAAGTTAGATAACTAAACTAAAAATGTATTTTAAGAAAATCATTTCTGACATAATGTACGTAGCTTCTCAGATGATTAATACTGATATGGGGACATTGTGTAGGCTTATATTAAACTGACAACTGTCATTATCACAAGGTTGAAAGAATAATTATAGGAAGTTGAATGTGGACATCTTCGGAGCTATAGCTAAAACTTCTGAATCTGGGTACAAGGGATTTGTGCGCTTCTGAAACTTGTACAGTTTGTCAATTAAAGGAATAGTGAATTAATCCCTAATTGCCGCATCCTCACGTGCATGTACGTGACATGATCGGGCGGGTGCAGGATCAGCTGCATCCGCCGGCATCGCTGTGCGCGGTGATGCCGGCGGATTAACCCTTCACACACCGCGGTCAGCGCTGACCGCGGCATGTGTGGGGTCTGAGAGAGGGAGCTCCCTCTGACCCCATCGTCCCCCCGCGCTGTGCTGGCATGGGGCCGATGGTTGCCATGGCAGCGCCGATGCCTTACACAGGCATCGGCGTCTGCCATGTACGGAAGCCTAGGGGATCCAGCCTGGAGGCTGGGTTTCCTAGGCAACCTGTCAGCGTCACACAGTGAGACACTCACAGTTCAATTTAGTACAATACAGAAAGTATTGTACTGAATTGAACAGGGATCAAACCCTGAAAATGTGAAGTCCCACAGTGGGACAAATGTAAAAAGTTTAAAACATTTTTTTAAAGGTGTTTTTTTAATAATAAAAAAAATAAATTTTCAAGTAAAAAAAAAAGAAAAAAGCCCCCTCACCATAAAATAATGTTCTAAAAAAAAATACAAAAAATAAAACACACATATTAGGTATCGCCGTGTCCGTCACAAAGTGCTCTATAAAAATATCACATGATCTACCACCACAGGTGAACGCCATAAAAAAATGTTTTAAAAAAATGAGCGAAAATGCAATTTTTTTGGTCACCTTACATCACAAAAAGTGTAATTCCAAGCAATCAAAAAGACGTATGTACCCAAAAATAGTGCCAATCAAACCGTCATCTCTTCCCGCAAAAAATGACACCCTACTTAAGACAATCACCCAAAAGATTAAAAAAATATGGATTTCAGAAAATGGAGACACTTAAACCTGATTTTTTTTTTTCCTTCAAAAATGCTTTTATTGTGTAAAACTGAAATAAATGTAAAAAAAAGTATACATGTTAGGTATTGCCGCGTGCGTAAAAACCTGCTCTATAAAAATATCACATGATCTAACCCCTAAGGTTAATTTCATTAAAAAATTTTTTAAAAAACTCTGCCAAAACGACCATTTTTTTGGTCACTTAAAGTGGCAAAAAATCATATGTACCCAAAAATGCTAACTATAAAAACGTCAACTCTTTCTGCAAAAAATGAGCCCCTACACAAGACGATCGGCTGAAAAATAAAAGAAATGTTTTGAAAAATGCTTTATTATGTAGAACTGAAACAACAGAAAAAAAATACACATATTTGGTATTGTCACGTCTGTATCAACCTGCTCTATAAAAGCAATACATGATCTATCCTGTCAGGAGAACTCAGTAAAAAGCAAAAAATAAAAACTGTGCCACAACAGCCATTTTGTTGTTACCTTGCCTCACAAAAAGCGTAATACTGAGCAATCAAAAATCATGTGTACCACAAAATAGTACCAATAAAACTGTCACCTCATCTTGTATTTTACAAAATGGGGTCACTTTTTTGGAGTTTCTACTCTAGGGGTCTTCAAATCTGACATGGCAACTTAAAATTATCCCAGCGACATCTGCCCTCCAAAAACCATAGGGCGCTCTGCCATGTTCCCCTACAGCAGTTTACGACCACATATGGGGTGTTTCTGTAAACTGCAGAATCAGGGTAATAAATATTGAGTTTTCTTTGGCTGCTAACCCTTGATGTGTTACAGGGACAATAGATTAAAATGGAAAATCTGCAAAAAAAAAGTGAATTTTTGAAATTTCACCTCCATTTTCCTTTCATTTTTGTGGAACACCTAAAGGGTTAACAAAGTTTGTAAAATCAGTTTTGATTAACTTGATGGGTGTAGTTTCTAAAATGGGGTCATTTATGGGTGGTTTCTATTATGTAAGCCCCACATAGTGACTTAAGAACTGAACTGGTCCTTGAAAAGTGGGTTTTGGAAATTTTCCTTAAAATTTTAAGAATTGCTTATAAATGTCTAAGCCTTCTAACTTCCTGAAAAATAACTTAAGAACTGAACTGGTCCTTGAAAAGTGGGTTTTGGAAATTTTCCTTAAAATTTTAAGAATTGCTTATAAATGTCTAAGCCTTCTAACTTCCTGAAAAATAAAATGATGTTTACAAAATGATGCCAACATGAAGTAGACATCTGGGAAATGTACAGTAACAACTGTTTTATGAGGTATCATAATCTGCTTTAAAAACAGAGACATTCAAATTTCAAAAATTATGAATTTTTCCAAATTTTCTGTAAATTTTGGAATTTTTTATAAATAAAGGTGAAACATATTGACTCAAATTCACCAATAACATGGAGCACAATATGTCACGAGAAAACAGTCTCAGAATCGCTTAGATAAGTAAAAGCGTTCCAGAGTTATTATCACATAAAGTGAAACATGTCAGATTTGAAAAATGTAGCTTGGTCCTTAAAGGGGTTCTGTAGTTCTGTAAAACTGATGATCTATCCCCTGGAGAGCTTGCGGGGCTAAGCTCTGTTCACTTGAATGGAGCTTAGCCCCGCCCAGGCCAGTGATACTAGTCGTGACGTCACTGGGCCTGCGGTAAACAGAGAGAAGGCCCCGACGCTCCTGTAGCACCGCTGCCTTCTCAAACAGCTGATCGGCGGGGGTCCCGGGTGTCAGACCGCCGCCGATCAGATGCTGATGATCTATCCAGGGGGATAGATCATCAGTTTTACAGAACTACAGAACCCCTTTAAGGTGAAAACTGGCTGTGTCTTGAAGGGGTTAAAGGTGATAGGTACTTTATGAACCATTTTTATTATTATTGATTTAGATATATTTTGAGCTAAACTAAAAACATTTTTCAAATAGTTTTTAGTTTTTTGGGCTTTTTTTAATTTTGGATTCTGCATCTTCAGTGTTTCACAGTTCATAGCCAGTAACACTCACACTCGAAGCAGATCACAACACTGATCTGGAGCTCGTGGGACTGGAGGCAAAAGCTGGAGATTTTTTGACTTTTGGACATGAAACCATTTTCCTGCAGCTTCCACTAGGCAGAGTTCAGTGTACAGAGATTTATTTCAGCTACCATTGAGTTCAATGGTAACTGTATAAATTCCCATGTACAGAGCTCCCCTTAGTGGTGACCGCTGTAATAATTTGTACAATAATGAGTACAATATTTCTGAAATATCTGTCCCCCTTTTTTCGACACAGAAGTCGAGTAAAGTTGGTGAGGCCCAGCACGACTTTTAAAAAATTAAAATATTCCTCCACCTAATAAATAAAATTGTAAAGTCAGTAGAAATCTCATGGGGAGGGGACCATACTGTTTTGCTATGGGGCCCTATGATAGCTGTGTATGCCCCTGTACATCGCAGATTCAGAATGCTGGATGATGGATCATTTTCCAGACCCTCTCTGACCTCCTCTGAACGATCTTCTGAGCTAATTTTACTGCTAAATCAAAGTTGAACTTTTTCATGGCCAGAAAACCTCTTTAAACCTTTGTATTCAGCAGAATTATTACAAGTCTCCTAATAACAATATACTATTTTTATAAGGACCCTAGAGAAACATGTTTAAACATTTCTAAAAACCGGAAGCATGCAGAACATCCTACATAATGACAAATAATAAAGGCAAGATCATTCTTGCACCCTTCATTTCTAGGTCTAATGTTACTTTAAAGAGGGTTTCTGAGATTTTATTAATGATGGAGGGGTTGTGACACTCGGGACCCCCGCCAATCAGCAGTTTGAGAAGGAACCGGCGCTCGCAGTAGCACCGCGACCTTCTATCATCAGTGATGACACAATCAACGGTCACGTGGCCTAGGAGCAACTCAGCCTTATTCAAGTGAATGGGGCTGAGCGCAATATCAAGCACAGCCGCGGTACAATGTACTGCACTGTGCTTGGTAAGCACGAAGAAGGCCGCGCCACTCACAGGAGCGTCTGTGCCCAGGGGTGCACCACCAATGAGGCCACGTGAGGCGATCGCCTCAGGCAGCACAAGAGGGGGACAGCGGAAGGGCCATGGACTGAAGAGAAGGAGTTACGTTAAGAAATTGGCATGGGAGGGCACCATTTCAGTTTTCTCCTCAGGCAGCAAAAACGTTAGGTGCATCCCTACCCGTGCCTTATCAAACAGCTGATCGTCGGGGGTCCTGGATGTCGGACCCGCACTAATGAGATACTGATGACCTCTCCAGAGGATCGGTCATCAGTTATAAAATCTTAGAAAAACCTTTTAACATTTTCTCTGTATTTTATGCGTTCCTTCATTTGCCTTCCTTTTTTTTTTTGCTCTTCGCTATTGAATTCATTTATCACTTTATTTCAAATGCCGCTGAATCACTTACAACTGGAGAGACTCTTGTGACTCTTGAATCTCTGCTCTCCAATTTAAAGTCTGAGAGAGAAGCTTGAGAAAATGGTATTATCTATTGATGTCACATTAAAACAAAACATTAAGTCACATTCAGACGTCGTTCATGCCACACAAGCGACTGCAGCAGTAAGTCTTAAAGGGACACCACATCAAACATGTATTTATACAAAGTTCTTATTCAGCTGAATTTCATCTATCAGTTCCCTTTAGCAGCCATTGTAGGTTCTTTAGCATTTGTCTTCTATAATTGTATTATCATGATTTCCGATATTCAGGAAAAAATAGGCTTAACACAACTTGTGCATAAAAGTTTACTAAACTATGATAAAAGGCATAAATGCAAAAGATAACATACAATGTAAAGTAGGTAACAGCCACCAGAGCCATGAACAAATGAGCGACCTCCACATCAGTCAGTTCCGAACAAGACACCTGGCTGATGCCTATATGATACAAAGAGAGGTGATGTTAGCAGGACACATCTTACCCTGATGATGTCTTCAATGGCGCTAAGCTCTTTGTTACATAGCTAGATGTTTTCTAGTCCCCTTGCCCCTCCTAGCCCCACCTAAAGGTCTTCATTGTGCAGTTGCATTGTATTATATTATTGTGAATTCTGATATTCAGGAAAAAATAGGCTTAACACAACTTAGGTGCAAAAAGTTTACTAAACTATGATAAAAGGTATAACTACAAAACATACAACATAAAGTAGATAACAGTCACCAAAGCCACAAACAAATGAGCAAGCTCCCCATCGACCAACATGACACCTGGCTGACACCTACATGATATAAAGAGAAGTGATGTTAGCAGGACACATTTTACCCTGATGATGTCTTCAAAGGCGCTAAGCTCTTTGTTACATAGCTAGATGTTTTCTAGTCTCCCGGCCTCTCCTAGCCCCACCTAAAGGTCTTCAATGTGCAGAAGTCTTGATGCTCTCAGAAAGAGAAACAATATAAAATATTGTAGTTTGACACCATTTAATGGCTAACTAAAATAAATTATGTTATAAGGCAAGTTCTGTAGACTCTCAGGTCTCTTCTTCAGGCCAGAATGTGACAAATTCAGTCCTGTGTTATTCCCAAACTCGTCTATCCCTTTGGGATTTGAAATGACCCTTTAATATCAATACTTGGAGGTCTGTAATGCTATGGTCAGGATCTCCAAAATGTTTCACAACAAGGAAAGGTCCCTTTTTCTCCTTCATAGAATGACGGTGAGACCTTATCATGGTCAGAAGGTACCAAACCTTTTTCCTTTGTAGGCATGTAGTTACTTCAGACTTCAGGAACACAGCCAGGTATCAGGCATCACTGACCAACTACATTACAAGGAATTAAAGGGAAAGGAACCTTTAAAACCTTGATACCTTGGAGTCTAACCCGAGTTCGGTATCAAGGTTTTTTACAGTAATAATTAATTCACAAAGTTATTACACAAAGTCTCGCTCCGTACGGTATTACAAAGAAGTTTTATGCGAATCGACTTTGAATGAAGCAACTGAAGTCAATTCACTCATCCCTAGTCAATAGCATATAAGTAATTTGCTAGCACAAGGAGGCACCCGGTGTCACCCTATCCACTGCCATGCAACAAAAATCATAGGGTGCCAATAAGCTGCCCTGAAAGCCGGGGCCTAATAAAGGGTCCCATGGCCTGCCATGGCAATTTGCCTATTAGGACCTTCTTCAAATTGTTTGCTTTTCTTTGATTATTTAAAGTGTTGCACCTTTTGAAGAGGTCTGTAAGTGCATATCTGCGATTGCTGGGTTCCTCACGCCCCTGTAATGCATCTGCTCCCTTCAGGGTGATCCAAGCTTAGATTGAGAGCTCTAAAGCAGTCATAAGGGGCAACCTAGGAAGATACCAGAGAACAGATATATCTTCCTAAGTTTGAGAGGAGGTCAATAGTGCTAGACCCTTGTGGGGCCTTCAGGCTCAGAGGGTGGGGAAGAAGTCAGGAACACTTTTCCTTTTGGAGAACAATCCTAAATGAAGGGTCCATTCACGTGACTGTATTTTCGGTCCACATCAAATTTTTTGCGGATCAGATGCGGACCTGTTCATTTCAACTGAGCTGCAAAAGATGTGGACTGCACACCTGTACTTCTGTTCTGCTGCACCCCAAAAAAGATAGAACATGTCCTATTCCTGTCCATTATGCGGACAAGAATTGGCATTTCTAACATAGGGCAGAATGTTCGAGATCACAAAATGCAGGATGCACGCGGCTGGTATCCGTGTTTTGCAGATACACAATTTTCAGACAGCAAATGGACTCTTAGAAGAATAACCCCCTCCAGGGGGTTGAGGCTCTGACATAGTAATGGGCCTCAAAGCTCCAGCAGAGGTGACATCACTTACCACTAGGGTCTACTTCTTATGGGGTGATCAGTAATAACTAGAGATGAGCGAATCATTCAAAATTTTATTCACCGAACATTCGTTGATTCGTATATATTCCGACAAATATATTTGTTGAATCTGTGTACAAAATATACGTTATTATGTGGCGGTTAACAAACATTCGCGCACTAATAACGAACGTTCAGTTTTAAAAGGTAAGCAACTTGAACATGAGCATGAGCGTACAAATTGCGTACGAAAATGACGGGCTTTGCTGGAGAGGAATGGTGGAGCAGGAGGAACGCTCTGAGTCTGACCCCTGGTTACATATGGATACTGTATCAGTAGATGACAGCAGATCATCCGGCTGAGACTGAGATGAGCGTGCCATCCACTCCACTACCTCATCCACTTTCTCCTCCACTACAATTTTGCGCCTTGGTGGGTTAGCCTGGTGGAACACCGGCCAAGTATTGCGAATACTACAAGTAGAAGCTCCGGCTACAGGTCCTTTGGCACTGCTGCCCTGTGCCACCTTCTCCTTTTTTTAGAGCTCGAGGTCTGGCTGGAACTGGACCTCTTTTGCTTTTCCATTCCAGACATTTTTCAATTCACTCTGTGGCCCTGCAGCTGGTCTTTGTCTTTGTCCTTGTATCTCTCCCTGTCTCTCTCTCCCTGCCTGATTAATTACTAGCCCTGAACTGGCCCTGCACTTGCCCTGCAATATCCCTGATGTGTAATATGGATTCCTTGAACAATTATACCCCAATTTCAACAACACAGGTCTCAGTCTTTAGGAACTTCACACACAGTGCTTCTGCTCGTCTCAGCAGTCACAGCAGAAGTGATGCGTCACTGTCTTACCGAGCCTGAGCCAATCAGAGCAAGCCCTGCCCACTAGTTCAGGTGACCGCTTTCTTCCCGGGCTTTTGCGCACGAATAATGAACTAACAGTAAAAGTTCACTAATTGCTTGAATTTGTACGCAACAGCTTATAGAGTAACTTATACGTAGCATTAGCGTACAGTTTATCAGACAAGTAATGTAGCGAATGCGAAGAAAGCCTTAGAAACATTTTCGAATCTTAATGAAGCGAATCACCTAATATTCGCATTCGCTTCACAGCTGAAAATTTCCAAGATTCGATACAAATCAACGAATCGACGAATAGATTCGCTCATCTCTAGTAATAACCAATTAAATCTTGATGATACGCCCTGTGAATACAATGTAACAACAGAGATGCAATTATAAGTGGACAATACGTGTTCTGTACAGATGGAGGGTGGATCCCAGAAACATCTCCTCTGGTGGGTCCAAGATCAGCTGAGATCAGCGGCATAGGATCTGCAGAGGTGGAGGTTTCGATAAGTCATTTTCGTTATATCCTTAGGAATTCTTAGGAAGTTGGAAGGTATCAGGTAAGCATTTCAAAACACCTCGGAGGAAAATCTGCAGATTTGGGTGGCCTTTGGGCTATCTTCTTCTCTTGGCAAGTAGTCCTAAACAACCTTGATGGTGTATTCAGGACTCTATGGACGGCGCATCATCTGTGTGCACAACGTCTTGTTCTTTTTCAGAGAAGACCATATTACGGATCTGTAATTCAGTGCTCAGAAACTGCTTTGGGGCTGTACTGTCCCTCATGTCTCTGCAAATTTATATGGAAACACAAACAGGTTTTGATCTAATGGATTCGTACGGAATCTGTGAAGAAAAACATCTTGACCCCTTCCAGCACATGCTGTATTAAGTTACTGAGTACGGAAGTATTCTCTAGAGGCATCCTGCGTGACAAAGATATATGAAAGAAATGATAGATAGATAGATAGATAGATAGATAGATAGATAGATAGATAGATAGATATTAGCTAGATAGACTAAAATAAAATAAAAGATAAGCAGCACTCTCAGTAAGGGCTCGTTCACATCACCGTTCATCTTTCCGTTCGATTCCTCCGTTCAGAGGATGAATTGAACGTAAAGAAACGTATCCGTTTAAAATCCCATTCACTTGTATTGAACTGATAAAGTGTCAGTTGTACTCCGTTTGGCTCCATTCCGTCCGCTTTCCGCTATTTTAGACGGAGAAAAAAATCCTACATGCAGGACTTTTGTTCCCGTCTAAAATAACGGAGATGTAACGGATCCGTTACTATTTGCATTGAAGTCAATGAGTAACGGATAGAAACGGAGTGCTTAAAATATGATCCGTTATTCCGTCCGTTTTGAAGATCCGTTTTATTTTCTGAGCATGCTCAAATGAAAATGTCTTCTGTCTTCAAAAAAAAAAAAAAAACGGATCCGTTAGAACACGGGAATAACGGAACACAACGGACATAAACGGACGCATTATGTCCGTTATTATAACGGATCCGTTAGGTCTATCCGTTAAAATAACGGACAATATGTTGTCCGTTTGTATCCGTTTACCTTCCGTTATTATATTTAGATCCGTTATTAGAAACGGATCTAAAATATAACGGAAATCCAAACGGTGATGTGAACGAGCCCTAAACAGTTGGGTGCAATCCTTCTCAAGATCACGGACCAACATATATATATATATATATATCACGGATATAGATATTAGATAGATAGATAGATAGATAGATAGATAGATAGATAGATAGATATGAGATATATAGATAGTAGATAATTAGTGTGGATTTGGTCTACATTCACTGTATTCGGTTTATTTTGTGCCTATTTTCTGTGTTATTAGCAGTAAAACCAGTTTTTATTCTCGTCTGGAGCCACCTGGTCAACACTTTGTTAGTAATAGACTCTTTTGAAGCGACACCATCCCCCGCTGACCGGCGGCTGAGCTGTGTACGTGGTGCTGTGTGCTTGCCTCTGTCCCTCTGAATAGAGCACCAGGTGCTACCAAACACTGAGATTGCACTGGGGATTATCGGGGCCTCACATTAATAACCAGCATGACCTCAGCCTCCTGTCAACGAGTCCCTCAGTGCAATACCTGGAGACAGTCACTAAATACAGCAGCGTCGGAAACGAGACATTTTATTTTGTGAAATCACCGAATGTAGACTGCAGGATCCTGGAGTAGGATTTAAAGGGGTGTTATATTGATGACCTATCCATCAGATCGGCAGGGGTCCGATTCCCAGCATCCTTAAAGGGGAGATGGCCCTTGTGCAAACACTGCTTTCTCCTCACAATTACACCATGCATCGTCTCACTTGCGGCGGCGTTGTGTAATTAAGCGCAGGTCCCATTCAGTTGAATGCAACAAAGATAGCTCATCAATGTAAACCCCGTGCACAACTGATTTAAAGAAGACCCTGAAACCGCTGTTTTATTTCCGGATGAAATAATCCACTATGCTGTTCCTCTGTTATTCCTCCTAGAAACACACTGTATGGCTAAGTTGATAACTGGGTCTTAATTCTTGAAGTTGTGTTCCTACTTACTCTGATACTGTCCAATCAGTGCTGACAGTGCCATACTGCGTAAGGATATGCCACTTTGACAAGAGAAGTAGTCAATTCATTCATTTCTAGGAGGAAGAACAGAGGAACAGCAAATTGGTTCTAAGAAGAGAAGCTCCAGATTGGTTATTTCATGGGCAACACAATTACTAAAACAGACTTGTCAGGAGAGATGACAGGTAAGGTTTAAATAGTTACAAAATGTTTCGGAATGTTAAAGGGATTTTCCAATCAGATATGAAAATTTTCTTGCCTGTTCAGATCCGCATTCTCGTCCATAAGGGGGCAGGATTTTAATGGTGCTAGTAGAGTAATTCACTTTTGTAAGCCATAAACGTGTCTCTTCCCACTTCTTGTAGTTGATCATCCCAATATTACTCAGCAGGGGGCAGCAGTGAGAACAGAAAAAACAAAGATGAAGGCAGATCAGTCCAAGGAAGAGGGGGCCACAGATATTATAGAACATAGAGGCTATGCCATGAATGCCCAATGGGTGGGAAATACTGCCGCTAGAACTTACGGAGAACAGGGGTCCAGCAAGATGTGGCTATAAAGTGGAGGAGAAGTTAGCCAAAAAGGGGTTTAATCAGAGAAGGTGATTAAATGTCCTAGTTTTCTTAAAATTCTTGGTAAGTATGGAGATGTGCCATTATTATAGTCTGCAGCAGACCTGTAACTTTGGCCATCAGACCATTGCCCCTCCATTTGGAAAGGGGGTAGGAAAAGCCTTTAAAGGGGATCTATTGCCCGTTTTTAATAAACCAGATACTGATACATTTTCTTTTTTTATCGTCTAATTGTGCATTTTTTTATTCTAGTTCAAGCAGATAATTAGGGGAGCAGCCATGTTGCCTGCGCTATTCTTAATGGGATCCTGAGATTTGTTTTAAATCAGCCACATGGACCACAGGAACCTGTAGTCTAGAGACTTCTATGTTCTAAGAGTGTTGTGGGCATGCTCTGTGACCTTTACAGAGGTCACGGAGCAGGAAGGGGGAGGAGATGAGCTGTGACCATCGCTTATTGTGAATGGTGGGTCTGTGTTATCTATCTATCTAACATGATTTCTGTGTAGCTGGAAATGTCAGCCCAGTGGAGTGCCTAAGGTGTTTGGCACCCTGGGTGGGTATTTTCTCTGGCACCTCCCCCCCCTCCTAAAACTTTGGAAAAAAAAAAGGTACCACCTCAAAGTAGCATTGCCCTCATTGTACAACCTTCACAGAAGTTATGTCCAAATATGTGCCCCCTAATAATATCTACATTGTGCCCCCTCACTGTAGTTATGCCCACACTGTTCCCCCTCACAGTATTTATGCCTTCATTGTACAACCTTCACAGTAGTTATGCCCACATTGTGCCCCCCTTAAAGTACTTATCCCTTCATTGTGCCCCCCTCACAGTAGTTATGCCCTCTCTGTGCCCCTTTCACAGTAGTAATGCCCTATCTGTGCCCCCTGCACAGTGGCAATGCCATTTGTCCCCCTTCACAGTAGTTATGCCCTCTTTACCCCTTCAGAGTAGTTATTCCCTTTAGCGTAGTAATGCACTATGTGCCCCCTTCACAGGAGTAGTGCCCCTTGTGCCCCCTTCACAGTAGTAATGCCCTCTCTGTGCCCACTTCACAGTAGTAATGCCCATTGTGCCCCCTTCACAGTAGTAATGCCTATTGTGCCCTTTCATAGTAATAGTGTCCATTGTGTCCCCTTCATAGTAATAGTGCCCATTGTGCCCCCTTTATAGTAATAATCCTCAGTGTTCCCCTTTCATAGTAGTAATGCCCTCTGTGCCTCCTTCATAGTAGTAATGCCCACTGTGCCCCCTCTGTGTTAATAAAACTAAAACACAGTAACTACTCACCTTGTCACATTCCTGTTGCTCAGATCCAGCTCTCCTCCTGCAGGCACAGATCTGTGTGGGAGGAACTTAGGCAGATTCCCGGGCTGCAGGCTCCTCCCACAAGGCTGCCAGCGTGATCTGTGCCTGCAGGCTGAATGGTGGAGCAGGGAGCAGGCAGGACTGCAGCTCTCTGTCGCTCCAGCAATGAGCACTTCTATCTATATTGATGGAAGCGCTCATTGCTTCTGGGCTCTATCACCCCCCTGGGAGCGGGCACCCAGGGCGGCCTACCCACCCCCCCTTGGCACGCCACTGTGTCAGCCTATTATTAGGTTTACTGGTCAGTGTGAAAACTGCAAGATTTAAAAAAAAAAAAAATTTTTTAAATAACAATTAATTCTGCAAAAATATAGGCAATATAAAAACTGGATCTTTTTCTGACTAAACATTCCCTTTAAGCGTAACTTTTCATCATAATTACATTACTATTACATGCCTTTGTTTCTGGCTCTTCCACTGTGTATGGTCTGCATGTTGTGTGAGTTCTAGTTGCCTAGCAACCAATTGTCTTCCTGACTGAGTGACCACTATTTGAAAACACGTGACGTAGCTACATATACAGAGTGGTCAAAGACAATTCTGCTATCGGAAAATGGAAGATACGGTATAGAAGACCAAGAAGGATTATAAGAAATTACTTCAAATTTCCATAAGGCTTCATTCACACGACCGTATGTATTTTGCGGTCCGCAAATAAAACGGATGACGTTCCGTATGGCATCCGTGTTTCCGTTTTTTTTGCGGATCTATTGTAACAATGCCTATCCTTGTCAGCAAAACGGACAAGAATAGGACATGTTCTATCTTTTTTGCGGAACGGAAATACGGACATACGGAAACGGAATGCACACGGAGTACCTTCCGTTTTTTTTGCGGACCTATTGAAATGAATGGTTCCGCATACGGTCCGCAAAAAAAACGGAACGGACACGGAAACAAAGTACGGTCGTGTGAATGAAGCCTAAGGCTCCATTCACACATCCTGTTTTTCTTTCCTGATTCGATCCTGATCCTGATCTAGATCCATTCATTTCAATGGGTCCTGAAAAAATCAGGATCGAATCAGGAAAGAAAAATAGGACGTGTGAATGGAGTCTAAGTCTGTGTCCAACGAAGGAAATTTTTGGATTTTTTTTTTTATTGAATTATGATCTTCTCTATTAGGCCAATTGGATGTTTTACATTTCCCTTGATTTTACTGTTCTGCCCACAGCATTGTGAGGATTTCAGGAGGCAGAAGGGGAGGCGAGCCGTACCTCCCAGGCCTTTGTGGATAGATGCTCAGTCGTCGGTGGATGTACACTGCCATTTCCAGAATAAAACCACGGAAGGATTTCAGCAGATTGGAGATTCATAATGTTTTCAAACTTTAATGGCGTTCTGTTTTCATTAGCATTCGTGATAACTAATTAAGCATCGGTGACATCTGTGGAGCACGCCCCCCATTATGTCTAGGGGGGGTCTGGAGACTTCTGGCAAGCAGATTCTTCCCCAGTATCCAACCAGTAGAAGATCACATGGATATTTTCTGCATTTCTCTCCAAAAACCTCTTCTCATATCAGATTCCATGACTCAGCACAAGTCTAATAATAAATGTCCTTCTGTGTTTTCTCGTATAGTGAAATCCCATTGTTTAATCTGAATACCCTTTACGATCACTGCGCCGGGGCTAAGTCAGAATAGTATTTGGTCATAACTAAGGAGAGTCTTGGCTGGCACAGGGGAAGCCAGCAGCAGTTATGCTTAAAGCAATTTATGCTCTGTGTAGTTTCTGGGGTAGAACATATTTTCCAGGCTCCGGCTGAGACAGTGGGCATTAATTGAATAATTTTTAATTCCCCTCCAAGGACCATCTGCTGAAGTCTAATCAATGCAGTGTACGAAAAGTGTGCTCACAGCGCCACCTAGATGTCAGAGAGGGGACAACATAGAACAGGTGGTGAGACATTTTAACTAATGTAACATATACAATATAGAAAAAAAAACTAATATATAGATAGATATGAGATAGATGATAGAAGATAGGTGAAATAGATCGATAGTTAAATGATAGATATGATATAGAAAGATAATAGATAGATAAATAGATAGATAGATAGATAGATAGATAGAATACCGATGAGATAGAACACTAGATAGATAAATGATAGGAGATAGATGAGAGAAAG
The DNA here is from genome assembly GCA_900303285.1 of Rhinella marina. Lineage (NCBI taxonomy): Eukaryota > Metazoa > Chordata > Amphibia > Anura > Bufonidae > Rhinella > Rhinella marina. The sequence goes on from ONZH01010442.1 coordinate 43,615, forward strand.
ATAGATAGATAGATAGATAGATAGATAGATAGATAGATGATAGATAGATAGATAGATAATAGATAGATAGATAGATAGATAGATAGATAGATAATAGATAGATAGATAGGAGATAGATAGATAGATAGATAGGAGATAGATAATAGATAGATAGATAGATAGATAGATAGATAGATAGATAGATAGATAGATAGATAGATAGAAGATAGATGAGAGAAAGATAGTTAGACATAGCTATAGGGGATGCAGAGGTAGCAGTCACTACCGGGCCCAGGAGCCTGAGGGGGCCCAAAGATCCTTGCTCCATATAAGAAGACCTGTATTATATAAAGTGCATGCTGGGAGGGTTCTGTCATAGATTTTGCACTGGGGCGACAATCTTCAAGTTGGAAGGAAGGGTCAAGAATTTGGCAAGGTTGGGGGGAGGGGGTCGCAGTTTCAATTTTTGCCTCTGGTAGCAGGAAGGCTATGTTCTCCTATGCTCCTGGCTACAATGCACTGAGGGAAGGGGCCTGAGCTGAACTCTTGCACCAGGGCCCACGAGCCTGTATCTACACCCCAGATAGATTAGATAGATAGATAGATAGAATGAGAGATAGATAGATAGATTAGATAGATAGATTAGATAGATAGATAGATAGATAGATAGATAGATAGATAGATAGATAGATAGATAGATATGCAGAGGGAGTACAAACTGGCCCCATATCTGGAGAAACTCCCCAGTCCAAGAGACCAACAGATCCTGAGCCGGTACAGACTGAGCGCCCACAGCCTGCTCATCGAATTCGGGCATCACTGACAGAGGTACATGGCCAGAGAGAGCAGACTGTGCCAGCAGTGCGACGAGGAGGCCGTGGAGGATGAGGCCCCAAATACTCAGCAGTGAGGGAGACTTCAGGAGACTGTCTGATCTCTGCCCAGACTTATTCTCCATGGAGGAGGAAGAGAGACTTTCTGTACTGCTGGGGGAAGAGGAGAACACAGCGGCCATAGCAGCACAATATATCAGTGCCTGCCATATACTGAGAGGAGCCTGATATGTCATGGACTCTTATACCCCCACCCTGGATGTGTCCCTATCCCCCAATCCTACACAATTATTTCCCACTTGCTTTGGGAATGCTAAAATGTATTTAGTCCTGCCAGTAAAGCTTATTTGATTTGATTTGAGATAGATAGATAGATAGATAGATAGATAGATAGATAGATAGATAGATAGATATAAGCAAAATGAACCAAAATGCGCTAAGAGCTTCTATTTTGTCTCCTAGTAAGTATAGCAATTTTTGCAATTTACCTTTTTCTACATATTTACTCTTTATTTGATTCTTAGTGCTGATAGTGGTGTGCTGCTACTTTTAGTTCTACATAGATAGATAGATAGATAGATAGATAGATAGAAAAAGTTTTCATTTTCATGATCATCAGAAAACGGATAAGAAGACGCTGAGTAAACAGAAATGCACCAAACAAAAGCAAATGAGGATGAATTGAAACCCGAAAATATTAACAATAAACAACTATAACTGAGAATAAAGCATCGGTCAATGGAAAGCTTGAAAGCAAGAAAACATTGTGCGAGCTCCGAGCGCTGTACAATATGTTATCACGTCCTATAAATCACCATCACCAGCACTATCATCAAGGATAAAGAGTTATTGACCTGGATATCGTAACATTGCTCAAAGGCAATTACAAAGAAATAAAGAAAAGAGATTACATATAATGGGTCTCCGCTAAATAGGAGATGTGGTCCTCAAGACTTTGAATGCGCTTTTAGTGAACGTCTCCAGCAATGCCGCGTTTGGCATTTATGATCAATGGGATTCAACTACATTTTCATTTCAACCCACGTCTGGTCTGGCCTCATGTCATGATCATAGAAGAACTCTTGGTCTTCAAGATGGCTGGTGGACTCCAATGAATGTTTGGTCTTCATGTTGAGACGGTTGCATTGCAATGAGCGACATCACTTCTGTTAGGTCCTTGTAGTTGTCCTGACTTTGTATTTGTCATTAATTAAGGACAGACCTGGAGACTACAACTGAAGAATACTTTCCTTGTTGAAATAAGACATCTCTGTCAATGGTGTACGGGCCCCATAGCAAGGATCAAACCAGGCCCCCCACACAGGACAGAAGGGTTTCTGTCTTAACCCTTTTCAATGACCCTTGGGACATTTTTCCACTGCCTCATTTGCTAAAAGTTGTTCCTTTAGAGGGTAGAGTCCTGACCAAGTTTTCACCTCCAGTAGAAGAGGAGATAATCCCAACTAAGACTGGGCCCCCTCTTGCCCTGTGCCCCATAGAATACTCATGATCTCTGTTAATCGGAATTCTATTCCTACCATTTTTTGGTGACTCCAGGCTCCTAGTCCTTAAACCAGCATGCTCTTTGGTCATGCTAGTAGCTTATCCTTCTGGTTCTAGTGCTTACTATTGTACATCTTTTTTTTGGGGGGGTCCCTGGATCTGGTTATCTATAGTATAACTCGATACACCAAATCCAGTCTTAGCTCCATCTGTGGTCCTTCTTGTTGCTTCATATTCCACCATATCCCACTCCTCTGGGACAACTCTAAAGGCCTACTTTACTTCCTTGCAGACGTAAGACATTGAAGCTAGCAGGTATTGTACTGCTATTCAGCTGAGGAATTATTTTGGTCGACATTGCCTTGACTCTTTTTGACCCCAGGTTCCTGGTTTAGAGACCACATTCTAAGGACAACCTACAGCACGACCAGCCAAATCTCCCCAACAGAGAGTTGAATTTCAACATGGCCGATCTCTTTTTTTTGTTGTTTATTCTGAATGTATATTTTGTATCTTCTCCCACATCTGAAGGCAACATAGCTATGGACCTAGAAGAAAGTGTCAGGGAGAAGATTAACTAAGCTTGTGGATGGCAAAAACTTAGACTCTGTATACCTGCACCACATTTATCACAGTGCCTCACACCACTTCGTAGATTCAATACGAATCTTGGAAATTTTCCACTGCGAAGTGAATCCGAATTTTTTGAGATTCGCTCCGTTAGATTCGAAAATGTTCTTAAGGCTTTCTGCGCATTCGCTACGTACTTGTCCGATAAATTGTACGCTAATGCTACGTATATGTTACTCTATACGCTGTTGCGTACTAATTCAATTAATTAGCAAACATTTTCTGTTAGTTCGTTATTCGTTCGGCAAAAGCCCGGGAAGAAAGCGGTCACCTGACCTAGTGGGCAGGGCTTGCTCTGATTGGCTCAGGCTCGGTAAGCCAGTGACGCATCAGTTGTGCTGCGACTACTGAGACGAGCAGAAGCACTGTGTGTGAAGTTCTGAGACCTGTGTAGGGAATCCATATTACACATCAGGGATACTGCAGGGCAAGTGCAGGGCCAGTGCAGGGCTAGTAATTAATCAGGCAGGGAGAGAGACAGAGAGAGAGACAAAGAGCAGCTGCCGGGCCACAGTCAAGTGAAAAATGTCTGGAATGGAAAAGCAAAAGGGGTGCAGTTCCAGCCAGACCTCGAGCTGTAAAAAAAAGGGAGAAGGTGGCACAGGGCAGCAGTGCCAAAGGACCTATAGCCGGAGCTTCTACTTGTAGTATTCGCCATACTTGGCCGGAATTCCACCAGGCTAACCCACCAAGGCGCATTATTGTAGTGGAGGAGAAAGTGGATGAGGTAGTGGAGTGGATGGCACGCTCATCTCAGTCTCAGACGGATGATCTGCTGTCATCTGCTGATACAGTATCCATATGTAGCCAGGGGTCAGACTCAGAGCGTTCCTCCTGCTCCACCATTCCTCTCCAGCAAAGCCCGTCATTTTCGCAATTTGTACGCTCATGCGTATGTATTCACAGAAGATTTGCACTTTTTAAAACTGAACGTTCGTTATTAGTGCACGAATGTTCACAAAACACCACATAATAACATATGATTTGTACGCAGATTCGCTGAATAGATTAGTAGAATATACTAATCTTATTAAAAGTTCGGCGAACATTCGGCGAAGCGAATTTTGGATGAATCGCTTATCTCTACATGTGTTAACTAAGAGGGAGGCAATTGTAGGTAGGCCTAAATTTTTAGGGGGCATTTACATGACAATACTTTTTTGGGGTTTTTTTTCAAATTGTGTCGAAACCAGGGAAGTCCTTCTGTGTACTTCCGCATCCGTGTGGAAGTGCCGCAAATTATAGGACATGTCCTATACTTTACTGCAACATGGGGACCATGGATCCATTGAAGTAAATAGGTCAGCACAGTAATGCAGTGTGCACATGGCCGGCATTGCGGGTTTATGGACCACAAAACACTTATGGAGGTGTGAATGCACCCTTAGCCAGATTTATCAATTACAACTTCTTTTTTTTTTAAATTGCAAAAAAGCCCTCTCCAGTCCCTAGATGCATAGACTTTAGACTTGAGAATACTTGCAAAAATTAAAAATGTAAATATATATATATATATATATATATATATATATATACAGTACAGACCAAAAGTTTGGACACACCTTCTCATTCAAAGAGTTTTCTGTATTTTCATGACTATGAAAATTGTAGATTCACACTGAAGGCATCAAAACTATGAATTAACACATGTGGAATTATATACTTAACAAAAAAGTGTGAAACAACTGAAAATATGTCTTATATTCTAGGTTCTTCAAAGTAGCCACCTTTTCTTTGATTACTGCTTTGCACACTCTTGGCATTCTCTTGATGAGCTTCAAGAGGTAGTCACCTGAAATGGTATTCCAACAGTCTTGAAGGAGTTCCCAGAGATGCTTAGCACTTGTTGGCCCTTTTGCCTTCACTCTGCGGTCCAGCTCACCCCAAACCATCTCGATTGGGTTCAGGTCTGGTGACTGTGGAGGCCATGTCATCTGGCGTAGCACCCCATCACTCTCCTTCTTGGTCAAATAGCCCTTACACAGCCTGGAGGTGTGTTTGGGGTCATTGTCCTGTTGATAAATAAATGCTGATCCAACTAAACGCAAACCAGATGGAATAGCATGCCGCTGAAAGATGCTGTGGTAGCCATGCTGGTTCAGTATAAATCCCCAACAGTGTCACCAGCAAAGCACCCCCACACCATCACACCTCCTCCTCCATGCTTCACGGTGGGAACCAGGCATGTAGAGTCCATCCGTTCACCTTTTCTGCGTCGCACAAAGACACAGTGGTTGGAACCAAAGATCTCAAATTTGGACTCATCAGACCAAAGCACAGATTTACACTGGTCTAATGTCCATTCCTTGTGTTCTTTAGCCCAAACAAGTCTCTTCTGCTTGTTGCCTGTCCTTAGCAGTGGTTTCCTAGCAGCTATTTTACCATGAAGGCCTGCTGCACACAGTCTCCTCTTAACAGTTGTTGTAGAGATGTGTCTGCTGCTAGAACTCTGTGTGGCATTGACCTGGTCTCTAATCTGAGCTGCTGTTAACCTGCGATTTCTGAGGCTGGTGACTCGGATGAACTTATCCTCCGCAGCAGAGGTGACTCTTGGTCTTCCTTTCCTGGGGCGGTCCTCATGTCAGCCAGTTTCTTTGTAGCGCTTGATGGTTTTTGTGACTGCACTTGGGGACACTTTCAAAGTTTTCCCAATTTTTCGGACTGACTGACCTTCATTTATTAAAGTAATGATGGCCACTCGTTTTTCTTTACTTAGCTGCTTTTTTCTTGCCATAATACAAATTCTAACAGTCTATTCAGTAGGACTATCAGCTGTGTATCCTCCTGACTTCTGCCCAACACTATTCATGGTCCCAACCGCATTTATAAGGCAAGAAATCCCACTTATTAAACCTGACAGGGCACACCTGTGAAGTGAAAACCATTTCAGGTGACTACCTCTTGAAGCTCATCAAGAGAATGCCAAGAGTGTGCAAAGCAGTAATCAAAGCAAAAGGTGGCTACTTAGAAGAACCTAGAATATAAGACATATTTTCAGTTGTTTCACACTTTTTTGTTAAGTATATAATTCCACGTGTTAAGTCATAGTTTTGATGCCTTCAGTGTGAATCTACAATTTTCATAGTCATGAAAATACAGAAAACTCTTTGAATGAGAAGGTGTGTCCAAACTTTTGGTCTGTACTGTATAAAAATAGAGTGTGACATTCTGTAAATATATACCAAAAAAGCTTAAAAAAGCAGCCATGCCAAAAACAAATTTACTTAAAAAATTCAGTTCTTGGTGCATTACCCTCTTGGTCGGCTTAGGCCTTGTTCACACATCAGTTATTTGATCAGTTATTTCCATCAGTTATTCTGCGCCAAAACCAGGAGTGGAGGCTACACAGAAATAAGGTATAATGAAAAGATCTGCACCTGTTCTGTGTTTTTGACTCGCACCTGGTTTGGGCTCACAATAACTGATGGAAACTGATCAAATAACTGATGTGTGAACAAGGCCTTACTTTGAGACAAAATTTGAAGCCAGAGTTATGGTGCAAATTTTGTCCTTAAAGGGTTATTCCCATCTTAGACAATGGGGGCATATTGCTAGGATATGTCCACATTGTCTTATAGGGGCGGGTCCCACTTATATCGAGAACAGAGCCCCTAAAGTGAAGGAGGGTGCACCCACATGCGTAGCCGCCCTCCATTCATTTCTATGGGGCCACCAAAAATAGCCGAGCGCTGGCTTGACTATTTCCATTGGCTCGAAGAAATGAATGGGAGCGGTGGCCGCACATGCGTGGTGCGCTCCCATTCATTTCTATGGGAGCAGCACTCCCCACTCCGTTCTCGATATAGCTGTGGTTCTAGCTATATGCCCCCATGGGAATACCTCTTTAAACCATGGCTATTACCTGCAAACATACACCCTTTTTCCAGAAAGCCATTTCCATTTTTCTCTAAACCTGGATGCCCAAATTCTGACACTTTTTGGTGCGATTTACGCCAAAATCTAACTGTACCCATATTAGTAAATGTGGAAGTGTTCATGTCAAAATGTGTGCACAAACTGTTCAAAATGCTGCGTTTTTGGATACAGCAATTATAGACATTCAGCAGGAAATAAATAGCAGATAATTGAGCAGAGTACAGCAGGTCAGCGCGCCACTTGAAAGAGAAGTATTGCTATTTTCCAGTTTAGACTTCATAGCCTAACACACACAGATGCATTTCTTATATTGTGAGGGAAAAAATAGGCATCCGCCTCGCTCTCTCCCTTTCTCCTTGTGCGGGAAACTTTTTAATGATTGGCATTTTTTGCTTTCATGACTGCGAAGTTCAGTACAATACAATATTTGTTGTTAGGGCACCACAGTCTTTTGCAGCAACTATTTTAATCAATGTTCCTGCGAAACCTCATCCATCTCAGCGCCTCAGACACATACTGTGGGTTTTAAAGTTTGCCTGCATTCATGTCTTCAACTCATTCTCCTCCGGATGTTTTGGCAGAGATTTTTTTTTATTTTTCTTCCTTTTTTTCTGCAATAACAACATTGTTAAATGATGCCCAAATTATGAATTTTTAATGCTTATTGAGATGATAACAGCGAGTGTGAATCCTTGTCTGGAATCACTATTCAATCGTATCGAAGATTGTCGATACATATATCTGCCCATGTACAGTCATGGCCAAAAGTTTGAGAATGACACAAATCTTCTATTTTCACATGATCTGCTGCCCTCTGGTTTTTATGTGTGTTTGTCAGATGTTTTTATCACATACAGAAATATAATTACAATCATATTATGAGTAACAAAAGCTTATATTGACAGTTAGAATGAGTTAATGCAGCAAGTCAATATTTGCAGTGTTGACCCTTCTTCAGGACCTCTGCAATTCTCCCTGGCATGCTCTCAATCAACTTCTGGACCAAATCCTGACTGATAGCCGTCCATTCTTGCACAATCAATGCTTGCATTTTGTCAGAATTTGTAGGTTTTTGTTTGTCCACCCGTCTCTTGATGATAGACCACAAGTTCTCAATGGGATTAAGATCTTAAGTTTCCAGGCCATGGACCCAAAATCTCTATGTTTTGTTCCCTGAGCCAGTTAGTTATCACCTTTGCTTTATGGCAAGGTGCTCCATCATGCTGGAAAAGGCATTGTTGATCGCCAAACTGCTCATGGACAGTTGGGAGAAGTTGCTCTCGGAGGACATTCTGGTACCATTCTTTATTCATGGCTGTGTTTTTAGGCAAGACTGTGAGAGAGTCGATTCCCTTGGCTGAGAAGCAACCCCACACATGAATGGTTTCAGGATGCTTTACAGTTGGCATGAGACAAGACTGGTGGTAGCGCTCACCTCGTCTTCTCCGAATAAGCTGTTTTCCAGATGTCCCAAACAATCGAAAAAGGGGATTCATCAGAGAAAATGACTTTCCCCCAGTCCTTAGCAGTCCACTCCCTGTACCTTTTGCAGAATATCAGTCTGTCCCTGATGTTTTTTCTGGAGAGAAGTGGCTTCTTTGCTGCCCTCCTTGAGACCAGGCCTTGCTCCAAGAGTCTCCGCCTCACAGTGCGTGCAGATGCACTCACACCTGCCTGCTGCCATTCCTGAGCAAGCTCTGCACTGCTGGTAGCCCGATCCCGCAGCTGAAACACTTTTAAGAGACGTCCTGGCGCTTGCTGGTCTTTCTTGGGTGCCCTGGAGCCTTTTTGGCAACAATGGAACCTCTCTCCTTGAAGTTCTTGATGATACGATAGATTGTTGACTGAGGTGCAATCTTTCTAGCTGCGATACTCTTCCCTGTTAGGCCATTTTTGTGCAGTGCAATGATGACTGCACGTGTTTCTTTAGAGATATCCATGGTTAACAGAAGAGAAACAATGATGCCAAGCACCAGCCTCCTTTTAAAGTGTCTAGTGGTGTCATTCTTACGTAATCATGACAGATTGATCTCCAGCCCTGTCCTCATCAACACCCACACCTGTGTTAATGGAGCAATCACTGAAACGATGTTAGCTGGTCCTTTTAAGGCAGGGCTGCAAAGATGTTGAAATGTGTTTTGGGGGATAAAGTTCATTTTCTAGGCAAATATTGACTTTCAAGTAATTGCTGTTAAGCTGATCACTCTTTATAACATTCTGGAGTATATGCAAATTGCCATTATAAAAACTGAAGCAGTAGACTTTGTAAAAATTAATATTTGTATCATTCTCAAAACTTTTGGCCATGACTGTACATGGACCTTTAGGGCTTGCTCACACGGCCGTGGCCGTATTGCGGCCTGCACACGGCGGGTCCGCAATACACGAGCACCGGCCGTGTGAACCCCGCATCAAGGATCGCAGACCCATTCTCTTGAATGGGTCCGCAATCACGGAGATGCGGTGCGGTGCCGAACGGAGGCACGGATCGGAAGTGCTTCCGTGGTGTTTCTGTCCCTGCCTCCGCACCGCAAAAACATAAAACTTGTTCTATGTTTTTGCAGTGCGGACAGTCGATGTGGATAGCGGATTCCATTGAAGTGAATAGGTCCGTGATCCGCACGCAGAAGCACCACAGTAGGTGCCCGTGCACTGCGGACCGCAAATTGTGGTCCGCAGCACAGGCACGGCCACATAACGGCCGTGTGAACAAGCCCTTAGGGTGAGGACACACTTGTTGGCTGAGGCCGACTCCCAGGATGACATGGCAGAGAATCAGAGCATGATAAAACACTCAGCCACATTCTGGAGTTGGGTGGAAAAGACTTCATAATAAATTTAGATCCTGTGTTGATGGTTTATTTTTTGTGGATCTTTTTCTAGTGATATTCCTTGTAATGTAGTGCGTTAGTGGGCATATACAGGCCACCAGACGTACCAGGCCACATTCCTAAGGAGTGAGGTAATTGTACATGCGTATTCCACACTGAAGACCTTTAGAAGGGGTCAGGAAGCTAGTAAGTATAAACTTCTATGTATACAACAAAGAGATCAAGGACATCATCAGGGAAAGATTTGTCTTGTGAATACCACCTTTCCTTGTATCATATGGATGTTGGCAAGATGTTATGTTGGGAACTGGTCAATAGGGAGCTCTCACATTTGTTCACGGCATAGATACATGTATTTTTTATGTATTTTATCATGGTTTAATAAGCTTTTTATGCACCTTAGCCTTGTCAAGCCTACTTTATTGCCAGATCTCAGAATTCACAGTAAAAGAGGACAAAATTATTTTTTAAGACCCTTAAAGACCCTAAATTAATTTGGAAATAAATTCAGACCTCAGACCAACCAATAAACAAATTTAGACTCCAGGCAAGATGGCCCAAAATAAATACAGTGTCACAACAGGAGCAGTGTACCCGGAACTATTAGATCCCACTGTCCCTACTTAATTGCACGATCTGCCCTAGACAGGGACCCACAACTGGTTGGCAGTCCCTTCCTGAATAAGTTCAAAGGTCTATATGGGAGGGAGGACCAGGAGGAAATAACAATAAACTGGTAAATGGCAATACCAGGAAATGGGTCAGAAGTCAGAACTTCGCCAAAGTCAATACCAGGAGAACAGACAGGGAAAACCAGAAACAGACAAATCCGATACAGTACAAAGCCAGGGTCCAAACCAGGAAAAAATGGTAGAGTCCAAAGCGTCAGGCAAAGGTTAAGGTCCAAATCAAAGGTTGAGAATCCAGTAACCCAAGTAAGGCTAGTGTGGCAAATCAGGAGGATAACGACAATAACAGGCAACCTGTGGCCAAAAGGCTGCATGTTTAAATAAACTACACTTCCTGGTCATGTGACCAATCCAGCATCACATGACTGATAACATCAGTGCACCTCTGGTGCAAATCAGGAAGCCCAGCCCCATTGTCCTGACAACTGAATGTTGGCGGGCTTGCCTGCTGAGAAGCATGCCACCAGCAGTACATGACACACAGACTCTAGACCCCAAAATTAATTCACAATTCAGAGATCCCTAATTAATATCACCTTAGACCAGACCTCTAAAAAATTCAGACCGCAGACCAGACCCCGTAACAGGGGCATAACTAAAGGTTCATGGGCCCTGGTGCAAGAGTTCAGCTTGGGCCCCCTTCCCTTTGTGCTGACTGAGGCAAAATTTGAATTGGTACCCCCCCCATGCCAAATTCTTGACCTAACCCCTTCCTTCCAGCCAGAGGTGTAATTTGATCAGCATGCACTTTCTATAATATCAGTGTCTTGTTATGTGGCACAAGGGTCTTTGGGTGCCTCAGGCTCCTGGGCCCAGTAGCGACTTCTACCTCTGCAGCCCCTATAGCTACACCCCTGCCCCTTAATAAATTAAGACCGTAGGCCAGTCCCCCTAAATAAACTCATTGATCAGAGCATTTAAAGGATTATACACTGGAGATCAGAGTTTAAAGCCCTTGACCCACTCGTGATCACATGGGCACAGTAGAAGACAAATAGTGGGGGTCATTTATGATCAAAAATACCCCTTGTGTATTTCTGGCGCAGATTGCGGCGCACAGATTATTTGCGCTGCAATTTGTGACTTTTTCCCAGCTCACACCAGGTCTAAAAAAGTGGGCGCAAAAGGCGCCTGTCTCATTCATCATTTTCTATGTCTGTTTTAGGCGTGGAAAATGGTCTGTAAAATGTAAGCCAGCTTCCGGCGCCTCTACATAACTTTGGCGAATCACCGCCAGCGCAGGGGCTTATTAAGACCAGCGTCTAAAACGCCGATCTAAATAAATGACCTCCAGTGTGTTTAGTATATATGGGGTCATTTATTAAGACCGGTGTTTTAGACCTAAAAAGAAACGTAAAAAAAAAAAAAACTAAAATTAGAAAATATTTTAAAAAAATTAAAAAACATTAAAATTTAAATCACCCCCTTTCCCCAAAATCAAAATATTTAAACAATTAAAAAAATCAACCTCATAGACATTGTGCAAAAACTCCTGTATTATTAAAATATTAAAACAAAAAAAAAAACTTATCCCATACGGTGAATGACAAAAGCGGGAAAAAAATAAAAATGGCCGACTCACCATTTTTTTCCATCACTTTACCTCCAAATCAAATTGAATAAAAAGTGATCAAAAAGTCATACACACCCCAAAATTGTATTAACAAAAAATACAGATCATCCTGCAAAAAATGAGCCCTCATACATCTCCATAGAAAACTTTTAGAAAGTTATCAGGGTCAGTCAACTAATTTTTGCCGTGTAGTGAACGCCGTAAAAACAAAACCCATAAAACTGTGGCGGAATTGCGTTTTTTCTAATTTCACTCCATTTGGAATTTTTTATCCCAGCTTCCCACTACATTATATGCAATATTAAATGGCACAAAAAAAACACCAGCACATGAGCAAATAAAACCAACCATAGCCAAAGCATGGCATGCTGTGAGAAAAAAAAAACCTCCATGAACAGAAAAAGTGAAAATAAAAGGTTACTAAAAAAAATGCAGGCCTGCTCTACATTTCATAACTATAAGAGACAAACAGCTAAAATAAATGCACCAACAACACGCATAAAAAATTTTTTTTAAAAAAAAACACGAACAGGAAAAAGAACTATGCGTGAGTCCATCCTATCTGCTCGTATTTGTGATGCCAAATTGGGTAAAGATTAGAAGAATTAGTTAACAAAGTTGCCTGTGAGCAGACTGTATATCATACACGTAATAAATCTTTTTTTGTGTTTATTAGAATTGTATAAATGGTTCAAAATAATAGAATGAATGGAGATATCACTGCGGCACAGCCACGGCCAGAATGGTGGGACACGTTTACAAATATCTGCTTTACCAGACAGCCAGAGGACTTTTTTAAGTTGTGTACGCAAAATTCTCATTTACTTGCAATTTTGTGACTGGGACGGAAAAGGAATATGACAAATTCTGTGTGTAAGCGATAGAGTGATGTGGACGGACATGAAAGGCGCTGACTCAGCTGCTCCACATGTGCTTATGTATTCATGTAATTTCACTGTTGTGTGGATAAACTCCCGGCGTAATGATGGAAAATATTATCATCAGTAGTTAATGTCAAATTAACTTTCTGGCAGGAACAAATATAAAATATGTCCAATTTAAAGGGCCAGAATCTACTTTTTTTCTAGCACTAATCCTTAAAGGGGTTCTCCCATGTAAAAAATGAAAATCAGACATCATATAGTCCATGACAATCTCTTTAAAATAAAGCTAGAACCAGCTCTGTTCCTCACATGGATCCAGAGATCTCCACATTCATTGCTCTGCTAGATTTATATCAAGCTGGAAGCTCAAGGGAGTGTCTTTCCTTTTGCAGCTCAGGGGGCGTGTCCATGCTCTCCCTATCACAGCTCAGGAGGTGTGTCCATGCTCTCCCTATCACAGCTCAGGAGGCGTGTCCATGCTATCCCTATCGCAGCTCAGGAGGCAATTGAAGGATGAAACTGAGCATGTGCGGCCTTCTCAGTGAATAGGTCAAAGAAATAAGAAATTAAGTGGCTCTATACAGATATATTTCATTGAATAACTCAGTCCCTATGCTAAATTTTTAATTACATGCAATTACAAAAGTATTTAGATCCAGGTGCTGGTTTGAAAACTGTAGAATATTTTTTGTGGGACAACCCCTTTAAAGGGGTTTTCAGAGATTTTTTAACTGATGACCTTTCCTCTGGAGAGGCCATCATTATCTGATCGGTGGAGGTTCGACTCACAGGACCCCATAAGGCTGGTGGCAATTGAAAGATTAAACTGAGTATGTGTGACCACCCCAGTGCTGCTATTCAGGTGGATAAAGAAAGAAGAAAAATAAACAGCAAGTGGCGCTGTACAGTTACATTTTATTGAATAACTCGGCGGCTATGCTAAATGTTTAATGACATGTTATTACAAAAGTACTGAGATCCAGTCGCTGGTTTGAAAAATATAGAATATGTTTTGTGGGACAACTCTTTTAAAAGGAAACAAAAAAAATATATAAAGTCGCCTATTGTAACAATGCAAAATGGGGATTAGCAGCCTCCGGCACTCCAGCTGTTCTCAAACTACAACTCCCAGAATCCACCTTTTACTTCCATGGTAGTTACAAGATCAGCCAAGTGCATGATGTGAGTTGTAGTTTCACAGTACCTGGAGTGCCGAAGGTTGCTGATCCCTGATGTAGAATATATTGGGGCCAATGCCTAGCATTGTAGCAAGTAGGTAAGTAGACTGGATAGCCATTCACAGTCACCCACTACTCTACTGATGACGCTCCACCAACATGCCTAAGAGCAGGAGTGGGGAACATTTTTGGTGCTGAGGACGGTTTGAATATTTGTAAAATATTAGTTCGGGGACCATACAAAATTCTCAACTTAAATTTCACTGCTATATTTGGTCAAACATATAACTGACTTAGGGGTAAGTTACAGAAATTGTGCTTTAATTAAAAAAAATTTACAGCGCTGTATTTCTGAAGCACAAAAATGGCACCTGCACTAAATATATATATATATATATTTTACATACAGTACAGGCTCCATTTTGACCAAAGATAGCAGTCTAATTTTTAAGTTCAGAATGTTATTTATTTAGTTCTTTATTTGGCATTAATGGCAGCCAAGCTTAACCCAGGTGGGTCCAGAGAGGAGTTTACCCAGCTTTGCCACTCTGCCACTGGCCCTGCCTTTGTCCCTTTATCAGTCTCAGATCTGCCCCCCCCACCACCACCTCTATCAACCTCCTATCAGACCTCCAGCCTACATCAGCCTCAGATCAGACCCCCATCAGACCCTCCCTAGCCTCAGATCAGCCCCCATCAGACCCCTCAGCCTCATATCAGCCCTTATCAAACCCTCCCGAGCGTCAGATCAGACCCCCCAGCCTCAGATCAGACCCTCATCAGACCCTCCCCAGCCTCAGATCAGCCACCATCAGACCCCTCAGCCTCAGATCAGACCCCTCCCAGCATCAGATCAGACCCCCAGCCTCAGATCAAACCTTCCCCACATTCAGTAAGCCTCAGATCAGACCCCCAGCCTCAGATCAAACCTAGCCCCACCCTCAGTAAGCCTCAGATCAGACCCTCCAGCATCCAATCAGACCTCAGATCATACAAAAAAATAAACTTACCTCTCCAGCTCCAGACGACGCTGCCGCTTGGCAGATTCACTTCAGGTCATAGTGGGCATCTACGTGCACTACGAGCGGGGCCGGAAGAAAACCAGGGAAGGTGAGGACAGCCAGGAGCACTATTGGGGTCATTGTACAGGGGCACTAAGAGGGTTTTCTGGGCATATAGTAGGGGGCATTGGCACACATTATGAGGGCACTATGGGGACATTGGCTGGCCGGGGGCACTAATTATTTCTATTGGTGGGACTTTGGGGAGCACTATTACGGTGGGGGGCACAGTATCATCTTAGCACAGTTATTTTTGGGGAACATTTTGGTTATAATTTAGTGTCAGGGATACTATTTCCTGGGTGCAGTTATTTTTTAGGGTACTGTGTGCCAGTAATTACTGAAGGCGGTAGTATTTGCAGGGCGACTGTTTCTGCAGTATAGTTTTGGGGAGCACAGCGGGCACAGTATTGGGGGGCAGGATGGGGAGTTCAAGAAGGTGGGAGAATGATAGAAAAGTAGGAAACTAAGATGTCTATTTGTCAAACTCCACAGAGAGAAGAGGTGGCTGAAAGAAATCATCATGGCGGTCTGGTCTGAAAGGAGAAGATGAGGAAAGAGAACATCTACATCTAAGAAGACGTCACTGGATGTAAGAGGTATGTGCGCTGTATTAGACTACTTTCACATTTGAGTTAGTGATTCTGGCAGGCTGGTCCAGCAGAGAACAGCCTTCTGGAATTCACTGGATCTGGCACTGCTGGATGCAGAATGCCCACCGGCTCCATTAACTATAATGGGGTCAGGCAGAGATCCGGCCACAATCTGGCAAAAATGCAGAGAATCAGCGGGACACAAACTGCTGCATGCCTGAGTTTGTGTCCGGTCAATTTCTTGCATTCTCTGCCAAATCAGGTGGCCGGATCAGGGCCGCTTTATTCATAGGGCATATGGTGCATCTGCACCGGGCCCACCAATAGGTCACGTGGGGGGGGGGCCCCCTTACAACCGGCCGGTATGCGTGTGCAGGGCCGCCGATAGGGCAGTACAACTGGTACTGCCCTATGGGGCCCGGACTCTAGGACACTGGGGGGGGGCCCGGCCGGTGGGACGCAGACTGTGCGGTCTGTGCCGCACGATAATGTGTGGAGTGGAGGCGCCGGGGGCCGTTGGCTAAGTGCGCAGTGCGCACAGTTCTTTAATGCTTACCCTGCCGCTGGCGTCGGTCTCCGACTCCTGGCTGCGCGCTTCCTCCTGGGCTGGCTGTGTGATCCCGCGAGATCCAGTGCTGGGTCACAGGTCTCGCGGGATCACACACTGCAGGAGAAGAAGGCGCGCGCAGGAGAAGGAGAAGACCGGAGCAGCTTTTTGTAAGTATTTTTTGTGGCTGGGGCCCCCGGGGGGGGGGTTTGGCTGACCTGAGGTCTGATGGGGACAGAAATGGCTGACCTGAGGTCTGATGGGGGCAGAAATGGCTGACCTGAGGTCTGATGGATGGGGGCACAAGAGCTGACCTGAGGTCTGATGGGGCATATTAAGCTGACCTGAGGTCTGATGGGGGCACAAGACGCTGATCTGAGGTCTGATGGGGCACAAGACCCTAATCTGAGGTCTGATGGGGGCACAAGAGCTGACCTGAGGTCTGATGGGGCACAAGACGCTGACCTGAGGTCTGATGGGGCACAAGACGCTGACCTGAGGTCTGATGGGGCACAAGAGCTGACCTGAGGTCTGATGGGGCACATTAAGCTGACCTGAGGTCTGATGGGGGCACAAGACGCTATTTGAGGTCTGATGGGGGCTCAAGACGCTGACCCGAGGTCTGATGGGGGCACGATACGCCGACCTGAGGTCTGATGGGGATACGAGACGCTGATCTGAGGTCTGATTGGGCCACGAGACGCCGATCCCTGTACTGTGACATCACTGTGTTTATTATCTCTGTACGGTGACATCACTGTGTTTATTATCCCTGTACAGTCACATCACTGTGTTTATTATCCCTGTACTGTGACATCACTGGTGTTTATTATCTCTGTACTGTGACATCACTGTGTTTATTATCTCTGTACGGTGACATCACTGTGTTTATTATCCCTGTACTGTGACATCCGTGTGTTTGTTATCTCTGTACGGTGACATCACTGTGTTTATTATCCCTGTACTGTGACATCACTGTGTTTATTATCTCTGTATTGTGACATCACTGTGTTTATTATCTCTGTACGGTGACATCACTGTGTTTATTATCCCTGTACACTGACATCGCTGTGTTTATTATCTCTGTACTGTGACATCACTGTGTTTATTATCCCTGTACAGTGACATCGCTGTGTGTATTATCCCTGTACTGTGACATCGCTGTGTGTATTATCCCACTGCAGGAAGAGGTAAGTTGTCTGTGTTTGTGTGTTTGTTTTGTTAGCCCCATCCGTTGCTCACTCCTATTTATTTCCAAATAACTGTCCATAGGTATCCTACATTATGGACATTGGGAACGGAGACCAAGCCAGCTATTTGGAATTAAATAGCTTTGGGCCTGACAACCCCTTAGCCCCGGTTCCAACCTGATAAATAGCCCTGAAGCCTGCTCTTTGCAGCTGAAGCTTAAGCTGTGACTCACAGGTCCTTCTGTCTGTGAGGAGAATACTCCACGGAGGTCTCATAGTCAAACAAGCGGGCCTCCAGGGGTTTCCTCCTTAGTGGCAGGAGGACCTTTTGCTCACCATTTGGTCCATCTCAGTTTCCCCCTCCCCCTCCCACCTGCTCCACAGTCACCAGTCTTCTTTCTAATGTCATGCAGGATTGGTGGTAGTTTCCCGGATCCACATCTGAGGACACTAGTGCGACCTGGTCGCAGGCTTTGCAGGTTCTTCTGCCTCCCATGAGGAAACTCTGTGAAGGCTTTCTAGTAAACTAGCAAGCCTCCACAGAGTTTCCTTATCAGAGGCAGAAAAACCTGCAAAACCTGTGGGAGCTTTAGGAGGGAAGGGAAGAAACTGAAGTGGCCTGAATGGCAAGCAAAGATCCTTGTGCCTGTGTGGAAAAAAGCCCATTGAGGTCTGCTAGTCAAACAAGCAGGCCTCCATGGGGTTTTCTCCTGCCAGGCACAAGGACCTTTGCTCTCCATTTAGGCCACCTCAGTTTCTCCCCTCCCAAAGACTTTGCAGGTTTTTCTGCCTCTGATGAGGAAACCCTGTAGAGTTTATTAGAAGGCCTCCACAGGGTTTCCTCATCAGAGGCAGAAGAATCTGCAAATCCTGCGACTGCGTCTCACTAGTGTCTTCGGACGTGGATCCTGGAAACTACCACTGACCCTGCATGACATTAGAAGGGAGACCGGAGACTGTGGAGCAGGTGGGAGGGGGAAACTGAGATGGCCCAAACGGTGAGCAAAGGTCCACCTGCCACTGAGGAGGAAACCCCTGGAATGCTGCTTGGAAACCTCCATGGAATATTCTCCTCACAGGCAAAAGACCAGTTTAGTCACAGCTGATGCTGCAGCTGCAAAGAACAGGATTGAGGGCTATTTATTAGGGTGGGACCAGGGCTTGAGGGTTGTCAGACCCAGAACTATTTACTTCTAAATAGATGGCCTGGGCTCCATTCTGAATGTCCTAGGGGCGGTTATTTAGAAGTAAATAGGAGTAAGCAGGCAGAGACGAACGGGGCTAGGCTAGATCTGCCTAGCAACACTAAAGATAGAGGGGGGGGGGATGCAAGTTTAGAGCAAATTATCCCTAAGTTACATAGAGACCATTAACAAAAATAGACATACATAAAATCACCAGAATGAATTAAAAGTAAAAAATAAAAAAAAAGACAGTTACACTGCAAAGGAGTATTCTGGAGAGAATATTCTTATCCCCTACGTGTCAGATTGCATAGGGTCCGACATTTCTGACCTCATGTGGTCAGTAGAAGGGGGCCAGAAAACCTGTTCTAGACAATGACCCACAGTCTTTAATGTATATTTTAATTAACAGTTCCTGCCAGATCATTTTTCCGCCTCTGCCCTCATGTGCCCCTAAACATTCCATGTTTTGAGGATTCCTTTACTGTAACATGCCACACATGGGTGAGTTTCATGCATGTGAACAGTGTGAATCCTCTAAACATGGCCTGTTGGGGGTGTATGAGGTCCTGAATTGGCATTGGCAAACACTAACAGGAAGGATCCAGTACATGGATCTAAGAGACAGGTTTTTAGGTGACTACATTGGTCAACATACCTAATACTGTTAAAACACTCTTTGGCATCTTAGCGTTGTGAATTTGTCATTTGGCTGTAAGTAGTTTAGAAACAATTGCTTTTTCCTTCTGGAAAAAAAACAGACCCACAGTCTTTAATGTCTATTATTTAATTCTGTGTAAACAGTTCCTGCCAGATCATTTTTCCGCCTCTGCCCTCATGTGCCCCTAAACATGCCATATTTTGAGGATTCCTTTACTGTAACATGCCACACATGGGTGAGTTTCATGCATGTGAACAGTGTGAATCCTCTAAACATGGCCTGTTGGGGGTGTATGAGGTCTTAGGTTGGCACTAACTGGAAAAACAGTGGCTACATTGGCCAGGTTGTTCCCTTTCAGGTGCTGTGTTGTAATAGTTTACATGATAATTTTGCACTATTTGGTATTTAGTCTACAGTCATTCTCTTGTGTTCTTTGTAAATGATTTTTCTGATTTACTTAATAATAATGTATGTTAAAAAAAAAAAGATGTGTCGTGTTTTATTGACATTTATGTTGAATGTACTTAATGGATGGGGGTGGCGGGGGGGGGGGCCCACTCTTGATCTTTGCACTGGGCCCACCAATGTCTTAAAACGGCCCTGGGCCGGATCATAGTGCTGCATGTGTGAAAGTAGCCTTACCCTGTATGTTTTGTATTGCTGTATATAATGTTAGGACACCATAGGTTATGTTGAGAATTTGATTTGGGAAAGGCGGGGGGGGAGGGCCCAGACACATTCCTTGCACAGGGGCCCTCTGCTGTCTGTGTCCGCCCCTGTTCCTG
Source organism: Rhinella marina (assembly GCA_900303285.1). NCBI lineage: Eukaryota > Metazoa > Chordata > Amphibia > Anura > Bufonidae > Rhinella > Rhinella marina. The sequence goes on from ONZH01010442.1 coordinate 63,612, forward strand.
GTGACAGACTCCCTTTAATTGAGTATCATTGGTTGCATGTTATTTGGACTCTATAAGGTACTTGCCACAACTTTTGGCAGCAGTTCTTCATCTGTGAAAGAGGTGAGAATGTAATTGGATGTGTTCCATAGTGCTATGTGTTGGCGTACATCTGCCAAAGTCATCATAAATGCATAGGATAGAGCTTTATAGCAGAAACATAGAAAATAACAGATGTTACATGAGGTGTGAACATTTCAGACAAACACAAAATACATTTTATTTGAATCATAGTAACCACAGTGATACAATCCAAATGGAATGTCACATCAGGTAATACACTGATTGCAAATGTGGTCTTACTCAACTCTACAGTGCCAGTCAAATTTTGGACACATCTTTTCACTCAATGTCTTTTTTTTCCTTTCTACATTGTAGATTCATCTTAGGGCTCATACACACACTCAAAATGCATACGGTTGTCTGCATGTAGCCTTAAAGGGGTTGTCCTCTTTTTTTAGATTGATGACCTATCTTCTGGTGACTACCGGCACCCCCTCCGATCAACTGGTTGAAGAGAAAGCAGTGCTCATACAAGCGCTACCCTCTCTTCATTGTTTACCTGGGTTGTCCCATAGAATTGAATGGGACCGCATAGCTGTAATTATACCTGCTCATCGCTGCGGTTACGATGGCGAGCGCTGCCTTCTCTTCAAACAGCTGATCTGCAGGGATGCCGGGAGTTGGACCCCTTCCAATCTGATATTGATGACCTATCCAGATTATGTTTTATATTTTAGATTCTTAACAGTTGCCCCCTTTTGGTTTGATGACACTTGGCATTCTCCCAATTTTCTTCATGAGGTAGTCACCTGGAAGGGTTTTCCAACAGTCCTGAAGAAGTTGCCATAGGTGCTGAAGACATATTGGCTGCTTCTCCTTCACTCTATGGTCCAACTCATCCCTAACTGTATCAACTGGTTAAGGTCCAGTGATTGTTAAGGCCATGTCATCTGATGCAGCACGCCATCACTCTCCTTCTTGGCTTGTGGTTTCTGAGGCTGGTAACTCATCCTCTGCAGCAGAGGTAACTCTTGGCCTTCCTTTCCTGGGGAAGTCCTCATAAGAGCATGTTTCATCATAGCATTTGATGGTGTTAGGTCTGCAGTCCAACACTTTGCTGCTGTCACTTGGGGGCTCGGACGCCGCACCACTCACCATGCCATCCGGTGTCCAAGTCACTGGCACCCTCTCCATGTTGCTGTCTGATGCTTTCTTATGGCATGCGCTCACCTCCAGCCCCTTAAAGGGCCAGTGTTCATGCTCCTAAATCCTTGAGGATGCCTGGGTATTTCAGGAATCCTCTCCAGTAGGAGGGTGCCTGAGCTTTAGGTTTCCTGTTGACCAGCAAAGGTGTTATTTCCTGCCAGTGTTCCTGCCATGTTCCAGTCCGGTACCCGTCCTGCCTGTGTGCTCCTGCACTCCTGGTTCAGTTCTGCTTGTGTTTAGTTCCAAACCCAGTCTGGCTAAGCATTCTGTGCTCCAGTCAAGTTCCTAGCCTGCCTGCCTGCCTCATGTGTGCTTCACCACTACCCTGCCTGAAAATCTATGCCGCGTCTAACCTCAACCATACTAACTGTGCACTGCCTGGATCTCAAAAAAACAGCTTTCAAGCTTTAGTGACTGTTCAGATGGTACATGATGTTTCCTATGTTTCTGGAGCATTTTCTATATCCTGAGGTCCTGGTGCTTAGGTCAGCTGCCAACTACACTGGAACTATTTTAGGAGGTACCTGTCTGGTGGCTAACCCGCAGCAAAGTCTACATCCCTGTATAGAGGCTAAAGGGTAAGTAATGGGGAAGCACCAGAATATGCCAAATATGCCTATGCCAAACTGGTTAGTTGGCACAGTGGGTACACACTCACTGATCTGTAACAGGTGGTTTTCATGACTGGGCTTGAGGATACCTTGAAAGTTCTGGAAATTTTCCAGACTGACTGACCTTCATGTCTTAAAGTAATGACGGACTGTAAAGTAATGATGGTTTATGTTTACTTAGTAGTTCTTGCCATGATGTGGATTAGAACACTAGTAGAATTGGGCTAAATGCTGTATGGAACCGTATATCAGTCTTACCTCTGATAACCATTCCAGGCGACTACCCTGTGAAGTTGATTGAGAGAATGCCAAGAGCATGCAAAAAGAGGCGACTGTGAAGACTCTAAAAGCAAATTCACCACATTAAAAGTGGCCCTAAACAACCCATTGGAAATACTCATCCCTGTCAGCAGAAAAGGTACTACAAGTAGTATTTCACCCAGCATAGAGACAGGGCATGTGACAACCCTATAGTCTCTGGTGGGAGGGGCTGACACTGAACTGCCTATACTGACACTGTCATAATGGCTACCTTCAACTGCCACTAGGGGGGAATCATTGAGTGCAGTACTATATGTATAAATCTATATGCAGTTAGCTCCCCCTAGTGGTTGTTGCATGCAGGCAGAAATATATAGTTTATCAAGTCAGAATTCTGAAAATTTTTGTAAATTTTTGTGTAACCCTACCTCCATGGTTTATAAAGGAGGAGTGTGCTCGTGGCCACATCCATAAAATTCTATTTCAATATGGTGCATTGTTTTTACAGCAAATATTTTTCATCAATGACCCCCCCCCCCATGTCATTCATATACAAAGCTCATCAGCCACATAAATCCCGCTGATAAATGAGTGTATTACAATAATATTCTCTGCTGCTATTTTAACCCTAATGCTTGTTTAAAAGTCAGCCTGTGAAACATTGAATCTATCAGCAGAGATGGTGGCAGCTGTAATTCTGTGCTGAGGGCGGTTTACCGGCTTCACCGCCGCCTCCTCGTCTCTCCTCAAACAACATTAGCTGCTGACGACTCGTGCAAACAGGGGACTCGCAATCGAATACATAGCTGCTGGTGTATCCAGAATCAAGAGGAGACACATTCATTAGCCTGGGAGTAAGCACGGATCTCTATGACTGGTGTGTCTGGGGTAAGTGATGGTAAATGACTGCCTCCAGGACTCTCATGGGTCATTAAACTTTCAAGCCATTTACAACATCTTAAAAAGTCAATAAGTTGATATTAGAAAGAGTGTAAGTGATCGGCTACCTGAACCATTCTTTAAAGGGGTTCCTGGGCTGAGGATATTGATGACCCCTCTTCAGGATAGGTTATCAATATCAGATTGGTAGGCGTCAGAGACCCAGTAACCCCATCAATCTGCTGTTTTGGACTACCACGGTGCCGGAAATTAACAGCAAAAGCAGAGCGCTCTATACATTGTCTAGTTTCTGATGTCCACGTACTGAAGTTCAGCTTCCATTCAAGTTCAGTACCCTGGCACAGTCACTACACAGGGTACAGAGTAGGCTGCATCTAGCTCTGTACACAGGAGGTGGGCTTGGGCTCCTGGAACAGTTAATCACGCCCCACTGGGCACTTCAGGGGTCATTAGCATAACTAACAAACTTTATTTTCTTACGTTTAGCTACACGGATTACTCACACAAAGGCATCGTCGAAAAGATGAGGCACACTGCTATATTATATTGGCTTTAGTTATATACAGACCCATTAGCCATATACCCTTTACATTCCATCCTGAGGATTGTGTATATGGGGTTAGCCTTGGTAAGAGTAGTTGGGTGGTGGCTCCTCCACCAGGTCCCTCTAGAGAAGGCTGCCTCCTCAGTCTGTAGTTGGTGATAGTGCAGCATTAGTGGGCACAAGACAGAGCCCAACGACCTGCCTCAGAGGAAGCAAACGAGGACTGATTCTGATGGTAAAGCAGTCTGTGCCTATAGTGGTCTGTCATAAAGGGTGGGGCAACCCTTGGCTGATCTGGGAAGAAAGCATTGTTTAGAGAGTGACTTAAAGAGTATTTGGCCTGTCTACTCCATACTGCATCCTCAGGGTGAGATATTTAATGCTACTGTATGACAAAGACTGTGCCTAACTTTACAAGTGCTTGTGTGAACTGTATGCCGAGCTACTGCGTTAAAGACCATTCATGTGTTCACCAAACCGGCCTCATCATTGTATGCACCAACACCTTCATAGTCACAGTGTCATGTTCAGCCAGTGGGACTTGCTCCTCAGAATACAGCAATGCCAGCGTTTGATTGTCATGACAATGATGCAGGAAGCACCAGCCAATCAGAGGTGGTGCTTCCACATCCGGTGTGCTGACATCATCAGTCATGTGTCGTTGAACGTGTCACATGACCAGGTAGTGTAGCCTATTTAAACAGGGAACCCGCTGGCCACAGGTTACCTGTGCTCGGTGTCTTCTTTCTAGGATTTCCTCAATAGTGTTTTTAACCTAATTCTGACTCTCCTGAGTATTCTGACCCTGCTTGGACCTTGCTCTGATTCTTTGCTGACAATTTAGATACTTCCGTGGCTTCGTGGTTCTGACTTGGTATTGTTTCTGCTTTGCTCTGATTGCTCTTCTGGTTTTCACTCCAGCTTCCATTTCTTGTGTCTATCTTACTGGTTGTGATTCGGGTTATATTGGTCTCTCCTGGTTTGACCGGGCTAGTTTGTTTCACTTATAACTTTGTGTGGTTGTTGATCTGTCACTAGGTTCTTTCTTCATTATAGGTCCCAGCACTTACCTGGGAAGGACTGTCAACCAGTTGTGGGCCGCTGCCTAGGGCAGATCTTACAAGTAGGTAGGGACAGTAGGATGGGTAGTTCAGGGTTCACTTCTCCCTACCATGACACACAGCACTGTCTTGCACTATCCCTGGGACCCTGCCCCCCAACATTCACCAATACCAAGGGCATCCCTACCAAGACCAGTCAGGGGATCCTAAAATCAATGTGTGCCCTGAGGAATCAGGGCATGCCTGAAGCGAGCCAGTATAGAGGATGGGAGTGTTAGTGGCCCTTATGTAGTGTTGTAGTGTCACAATGTCCTGCCTCAGGCCATCGCTCCCTGGGGTCTGTTGCAGTGAAAGTTGTAGCACTGAGGAATGAGGCCAAAGATGTAACAGAGTCCTTTTGACTAAGTGCAACATAGAACTTGATAATACATATAGTAGCAGCAGGGTTTAGTGCAATTGTTCTCTTGCACCAGCAAGGATATTAACCCCTTCGCGCCCAGCGCCGTACATGTACAGCGCTGGGGCGATGCGGGCACATGGCGCCCGCTCGCGGGTGCGGCGGGCGTCATGGCCAGCAAGTCTCTGCTGTTTCTAACAGCAGAGACTTGCCGCTACTTACCGCCATCGGCGGCGTCTTCCTGGTTGATTAGATGCCGTGATCACACGCAAGCAAGCAAGCATTCGCTTCCAGGTGGTGTACAGACACCCCGTGTGGCCAATCGGGGTGTCTGTACACCATATGAAAACTGTAATCCTCGCTGGTGAGGATTACAGTTTTCAAAGTGCAATTCTTATTCTGGCCACTAGATGGCAGGCCAGGATAAGAAATGAGCAACTCATGGATTTCTGAGTCTATAAAATCCATAATTGCTCATAAAGAAAAAAAAAGCCACAATATATAAGCCCATATTTGAGCTTTCTAATAGTAAAAAAAAAATTTAAAAAAAATGTTAAAAAATATATAAAAAATAAAAAAGATGTAAAAGTTCAAATCACCCCCCTTTCCGTATAAGTAAAAAATAAATACCTAAATAACAATAATATAGACATCATGGGTATCACTGTGACCGAAAACGCCCCGTACTTTTAAAATATAAAAAAAATTCCAATACGGCGAATTGTGTGGCGGAAAAAAAGCGTCCAAATGGCGATTTGCCGTTTTTTGTCGCTTTTTTTTCTAAAAAAATTAAATAAAAAGTGATCAAAAAGTCATACACACCCCAGAATGGTATCAATAAAAACTTCAGATCGTCCCGCAAAAAATGAGCCCCCATACAGCTCTGTACACATAAATACCAAAAAGTTATAGGGGTCAAGATTTGACAAGGAAAAAAAAAAAAAGGGCAACTTTCTGATTATTTTATCACTATGAAAATGCAGGAAAAACTATACATATTAGGTATTGCCGGATTCGTACTGACCAGTAGAATGAAAGTAATGGATCAGTTTTAATGCACATCGAACGCTGTAAATAAGAAACCCGTAGAACTGTAGCGGAATAGCGTTTTCTTTGCAATTTCACCCGGTTTGGAATTTTTTTTCCGCTTCCCACTACACCGTATGCAATATTAAATGGTGGCGTTGGAAAGTACAACTTGTCCCGCAAAAAACAAGCCCTCATACAGCTATGTGAACAGAAAAATAAAAGAGTTATGGCTGTTTGAAGGCAGGGAGCGCAAAACGAAAATGCAGAACCGAAAAAAGCTCCGGGCGCGAAAGGGTTAAGGCAGGTTGGTTGGTGATAATTCAGCAGTTGTTTGTTGATGAGGGTGTCTTTAGCTGTATTCCCTCACTTCACAGCAGGGTCTGTAGAAGGAGAATGTAGCACGTCACTCTGCTGTCTTTATCTTCTCAAGGCTTTACTTGAGGAAATTTGGTAATGGTTTCTGGAGAATCCTCTGTAGGAGAAGGAGCACTGAGTCTGCACCCTCTTCACACAGTCTCAATACAGGAACTCCCCTCTCTTGGCAGAAAGCAGGATAAGCCCACTCCTACCAAGAAGGGAGGAACAGGGTGGTTAACTCTGTTCCTGCCAACCTTTGCCATACCTTCCTTGCTGGTAGTAATACCCAGGAAACAAACAGTAAGTCTGGGGTACTACATGCCCTCCCATCACAGCACGACCCTAGAAAGCGCCAGAGTGAAGACCACCACTGTAAGTACTACCTCCATCATTGCTACCACCAATCCTGTGCAACACCCTGTACCCTTCCCGGGCTCGTTCAACACCATCTAACAAAATGTATTTCAATTAAACGTCAGAACAATCCCAGATTAATAAGTGGCCTATTTAAGAGCTGTAAGTGGGCATAAAAGTATCCATCACAGCACGAATGTAAAGAAAGGCAAATTTGATTTCTATTAAAGAAATGCAGTCAATGGGCCATCAAGAACCAGAAGAAACTTAAAAGTGCTATTTGAAAGAAGAGCTCAATAACCAATTTTCTTCCAAAAAAGTTGTAAAATATTTATAGTTTCTAAATTCCTGCAAAATCATCTCAGTGTGAATCTCTTGCCTGATGCCACAGCCCAAAAACATTACTTTTATATTATTTCTTTACATCTACAGTGACAGAACCAGCACTAGCAGGGCAATTCTACAACCCACCGGGGGGGCTGAAGGAATGTGTTTTTTTGTGTTTGTTTTTCAATAAGACTTACAGCGCAACGAAAACCAACAATAAGAACTTTCATATGCTCGACTTCAAGATGAAATGTTCTCCGGGGTGCCACCACAAAGGAAGTATGGGAAATTAAATACTTCTTCTTGTACAATACATATCTATGGATTAAAAGATGATTTGTAAAAAAAAAATTGCAAATATTTTGTGTGTTTGTTTCATTTTAGTGCAATAATGACATATCAGAATGTAGACTCTCTAAGACAGAGTCTGTTGATGCAGACGAGACTAAAAAAGATCCTGGTCTCCACCCCTGCACTTAGGTCTTAGGCTTTCACACTAACGTTTCTATTTTCCGGTATTGTGATCTGTCATAGGGTCTCAATACCGGGAAAAAACGCTTCCGTTTTGTCTCCATTCATTGTCAAAGGGGACAAAATGTAACTGAACAGAACGGAACGCTCCAAAATGCATTCCTTTCCATTCTCATACCGGAGAGCAACATGCTGCTTTTTTCTTTCCGTCCTGGGATGCAGAGTAGGACGGATCCATTATGACCAAAAATGCAAGTCAATGGGGACAGATCCGTTTTCTCTGCCACAATCTGCCACAATAGAAAACCGATCCACCCCCCATTGACTTTCAATGGAGTTCATGACAGATGCGTCTTGGTTATGTTAAAAATAATACAACCGGATCCGTTGATAACAGATACAGATGGTTTTATTATCAGTAACGGAAGCGTTTATGCTGAGCCCTGCAGGATCCAGCAAAAACGCTAGAGTGAAAATAGCCTAGCTGATGGTGGATTCCCAGGTTGCAGTCGCCAAAGTAGTCACGAATTGCTGGTAGGGGCACTGTCAGACCAATCTGTGGTCAGGAAGCCAAGAGTTGTCACGACAGCCAGGATATGACAATTCAAGCAGGATTGTCAAATGCATGTGCCCTGCCTAGCACCCACATGGACATTAAGACCATGGGCACCCTCAAACTACCATCAGGCAGGGACCCCACAGCTACAGGGACTGTCCTAAGAGAACACAGGGTTATTCTTCTCTACTGCACCGATCCCAGGGAGCAAAGGCCTGAAGGAGTACACCGTGACACATCATCATTAGGGCCACTACCACTCCCATCCTCTTCTCCAGCTCCTCAGGGGCTTGCTGCAGGGGCAACCCAGAGGTGATAAGATGTGTTGCTTGGGGACACATCACTGAGCCCAGTCATTGGCTGCCAGGGTCCCCGTCCATCTGGAAGTTGACATGCGTGGACCGGAAGTGCACTGAAGATCGCTTGTGAGACATGGAGCAAGAACAGAGTAGCAGGGGGGCAGGAAAGTATAGATCTCATCACAGGTCCCACCGGGTAAAAAAAATCTTTAACAACCCCTTTAATATTTGCTTTCTGGAGCTATTGTCAAGCAAGACACCCATAAAACAGCTTTATTAGTAATGATTGAACAGGGATTTGTCTAGCATTTAGCCGGACATGCAGCCTCTGTTCATGGTCATTTTATTTTCACCTCTCTCCAACAAAACAGCCAGGTTTATAATGCACTGTACATTCGCCACAGGCTACTGTACAGATAAGTGGGTTTAATGGAGCACAAACAAGCTAAAGCGAATCTGACAACCGAGCAGAAATTAAACAAGCATCGCAAGTGTTTAAACTGAATGCAAACATCGGATTTCAGTTCTGCGGCGCTTCTATTTTTAATGGACTCACATTTTTCCTTAGGCTAAATGGAAAGAAAAATAAAAAAAATACAGCAATTATTTCCAAAAGTTCAAGTTTACAGTATTGTGCAGACAACATAATTGAGGTTTATGCAAGAGTTTTCAGAAAATCATGAAGTAACATCCTCATCTTTACAGCAAATTTGGTAAAAATTCCCAACTATCCCTTCGCACTTGTTATTGTGATAGTAAATCCAGCCCGGAAAGACTGTCCCTGATGGACCAGGAAAAGGTTATTCAAGTTTATAGCATCTGTAACAGAGAAGGTCACCTGCGTACATCTTCTCCTGCAAAAGAGAAGCTTAGGCCAGAAAAAATGCTAGTCTGTACCAGTTTCTAATAGCGGGGGCTGGAGTCGGACCCCCACAGATCTGATATTGATGACTAGGGATGAGCGAACCGAACCGTAATGAACCAGATTCGTTACGAACTTTCCCAAAAGTTCGGTTCGTCACCGAACCGAATTTTGAGATAGTTCGGAACGAATCTGGTTAAAATAACGGCGACGCAAAATATACGCATATTTATTGAGAATGTACGCTAATGCATACATATTCAGTTAAGTAGCGTACAATTGACAACGCTAGACTGTATGTTCGTTATTTGAGTAGGAATGTTCGCAGACGCAGTGTATGCGTACGCTAATGCGTACATATTCAGTTAAGTAGCGTACCTTTGACAACGCTATACTGTATGTTCGTTATTTGTGCGGGAATGATCGCATTAGCGTACGCATTAGTGTTAATTCTCAAATATGCATATATTTTGCGTCGCCGTTGTTGAAGTCACTTGGATTTTTTCCACTTTTTTCATTGTAATAGCAACTGCAAGTAAATAAAACTGTACCCTATCTGACTCCCATTATTGTAGCAGCAATTATTCAGCCGTTATAGCAAGGTTTGTTTTAGGTTCGGTTCGTATGAATCCGAAATTCAAGAAAGTTCGCCGAAGCGAAACAAACCGAACTTTTCAAAAGTTCGCTCATCCCTATTGATGACCAATCCTGAGGATAGGCCATCAATATCAAATTCCTAAAATTCCTGAAATATGTGCATGTTACATTAACCATTTCATTGTGATTGGCAAGTTCTGCTGCAAGAATGATGTGTATAATGACGATTGGTTACTTTTTGTATAATGTTTTCATAAAATAAACAAATCACAAGCTATTCGACAGAGAAGAGACTGAGCTTGGACTCTAACTGTGCTGAGTCCGACCCTTCTCTAACTACGGCGATCACTGGCATGTAAAGGGGAACTACCCTAATGTTATATATTGGCTGCTATTCCTGTAAGGTGATTGTGTTGCATGTTGTTTTTTTTTCACAGATAAACTCCAGGTCATTGTTCTCTAGTCCGTGACTCTAGAGCCAGGTGTGGCCCTCGGGCTTCCAGACACTTATTATTGTGGGCCAACAGTGAAGGAGTCTTATGGGTGTACTGTTAGGATGTGCTGTTTGAAGCCAAATATTTAGAGGAACAGTAGTAAAAATATTGTTTTATGTTGATCAAAGACAGTTGGCATGGAGAGTGATGCACAGATGGTGGGTAGTGTTGAGCGAGCATGCTCGGCCGAACTCTCTGTTCGGCCAAGCATGCGTAAGCTCGGGTCCACTCGGTGTTTGGCTGAACACCGAGTGTACTCGAGCACATTGCTTGAGTCTCCCTGCGCGTTTGTTCGCTGCTACGCATTAGGGTACGCATTAGCGTACGCATCTTATAATTTGTACGCTAATGCTACGCATTGCTCGAGCCTCCCCGCAAGTAGCATACCTTTAACAACGCTAGACTGTATGTTGGTTATTTGAGCGGGAATGTTCGCAGACGCAGTGTATGCGTACGCTCATGCGTACGTATTCAATTCAGTAGCGTACTTTTAACAACACTTAGACTGTATGTTCATTATTTGTGCGGGAATGTTCACCGAACATGACCAGAATAACGAACATAATTTAACGCAACTTCGCTCGTCTCTAATTGTACGCTAATGCGTACGAATTAGTATGCTAATGCTACGCACTGTGCGCTAATGCGTACGAATTCACCCTCCCCATGCTGTTCCCAAAACATTTCTGTGGTGTTTCCACCATTTTTCACGTTTTCATATTGACCAGACACCCTCCCCTCATCTGACAGTGAAAAATGGCCGTGTGACGGCCGTCACACGTGTTTATTTAACGGCCAGTGAATAGTGTCCGTCCAGAAATAGGACATGTCCTATTTCTGGGCCGTTTCCACGGACTGACTGCCCCATTGAGATCAATGGGGCCGTTTTTAACGGCCGAGTGACCGGATTGCTCCCGTCTAACGGCCGTTAAAAACGGGTACCCTGTGGCTACTCACCCTAGCCACTTGCTCGCGCAGGTCAGTCTCTTGCTTCTTCATTGAGCAGGCCCCGCCGATGGACCTTCGGCAGGTCCTGTGTGTGAGAGAAGACTGCTGCAGCGCGAGCAAGTGGAGAAGGTGAGGTTTTTTTTTTTTTTTTAAATCCTCAAAAAGCAGCTGTGGGGGCATTATTTAAGATGGGGGCCTACATAGGACATTATTAAACCTGAGGACATTAAAATAAAAAAATACTACACTATGGGGGGGCATTATTTAAGATGGGGGCCTACATGGGAATATTATTAAAGCTGGGGACATTTAAAATAAAAAAAAAATACTACACTATGGGGGACATTATTTTAGTTAGGGGCACTATGGAGGACATTATGGGCATCATGGGGGTCATGAATATAGTTGGGGGCAAGAAATAACTACCAATCCAATTCATCAATTTTTCATGTCCGTTTTTAACGGACATGAAAAACTGATGCAAAACGGATGCAAAATGGACATTAAAAATGGACACACGGCCAGAAAATGGATGCACATACTGATGCAAAATGGCCATGAAAAACTGACAGTGTGTCCGTTTTTAACGGACTTTTTTTTCACTGTCAATGGATATACAAATAGGCAAATCTTCTAATCTGTACATTTTATATAAATACATTCTACTAGTAATAATACTGGTATGGCTATATCTAACTATACAAACTACATTGTGAGATGGGAATACCGCTTTAAGTGAAGGGTCTTGAATGGAGGGAGTTCTATGAGAAGCAGAGAGGCTGCAGATTAAGTTTGGTCAGATTAAGGCTGGCTGGCAGGTTTCATTCCAAGAGAGAGGGGAGTTTCAGCTGCAGGACAGTGGACAGTAGCAGCTTTCACATTCTCCCCCCCCCGTGCCCTGATTGGCTAATGAGGTGGGATGGCCGGTCAGTTTATAGGGGAAGGTGAAAAAAGGGGTTGGCCTCTTTTTCCGGCACCTCTACAGGACAGCTTCAGCTTGTCCCTTTAGGTATGGCCGACGAAAGAGCCCTTGCTGCCGTCCTTTCAGCCCGCTTGCAGGCTGAGGGTCCGGCATTCATAGCCCGCATGCTTGCGGGCTTACAGTCTTCTGCCCCTCTTCCCTCTAGTCCCCCTCCTGTAGTGCCTGCCGTGGTGCCCTCCGCTGCTGTGGCCCAGGTGTCTGTGATGGGTGGCAGGCGGATGGCGCGGGCCACCCGCCCACCCCAGCGTTTAAGTCCCTCTCTCCCCTCCTCCTCCTTACCTCTCCGGCAGACAGGTAAGCGCCGGGGTCGGGGATTGGCCGCGGCGGATGGGAGAGAGCTGGTGTGTTCGTCTGCTGCGCTTCCGGCTGTGCGGGCGTTGGCCCCGCCCCCTCTTCCGGCTGATAGCGCGGGAAGCCAGCTCTCTCCTGCACCGTGTCCTCCATCCTACTGGCCTCCCTCTGCTTTCCCTGCCATGGGTAATCGCCCCACCGCCTCTTCCTCTGCAGAGGAGCCCCTTGATGCCCCTTCCATTCCCTCTGCTGAGGGTAATTTAGTGTCTGCTCCTGGGGCAGGTAATGAGCCCCCCCCAACTGTGGCTGGGGTGCCTGAGGTGCCCTCAGCTGCTCCCCCTGCTGCTGATCCCACTGTAGCTAATAGAAGGGAGTGTGCAGCTGCTGACATGCCAAGTAGTCAGCGCAGGTATAGCTGCTCCAGAAGCCGCTCTCGCTCTCGGTCTTTTGCTGTGTCCGATCGCCACCGCAGGCGCAGGTCGGTGTCTCATAGGCATCGCCGTTCCCGCCGCCCTTCCAGAGCTTCACGTAGGAGCCACAGGTCAGCTCGTTCGCAGTCTTCTAGATGGCGGTCTCCATCCTCCTCTGAGCGGAGTTCCTGCGGATCGAGTTCTGGCAGGTCACGTTCCCACATACGCTGAGTGCCTGCGCCAGCGACCGGGAAGTTTCTCTAGGTAGGATAGTGGGTCCTTTTTCTGCTCTCTCCTTTTCTAACCTTCGCGTTTCCCCTTTGGGCTTGGTCCCCAAACGCGAACTGGGAAAATTTAGGCTTATCCACCACTTGTCCCATCCGAAAGGTTCCTCTGTGAATGATGGGATTTCTAAGGACGACTCTTCCGTCTCTTACGTTCCTTTTGACAAGGCAGTTGCCCTAGTCCGATCGGCAGGACAAGGCGCTTTTTTAGCTAAGTCTGATATTGAGGCGGCTTTTCGCCTCCTGCCCGTTCACCCGGATTGCTATCATCTCCTGGGTTGCGTGGTTGACGACTTGTATTTTTATGACACTTGCCTGCCGATGGGCTGCTCCATCTCATGTCAGTTATTTGAGTTATTCAGTACCTTCCTTGAATGGGTTGTTCGCTTTGAGACGGCTTTGAATTCCATCATTCATTATCTGGATGATTTTCTTTTTATTTCCCCGGGCGACCCTGCTAGGTGCCGGTTTTTGCTGGAGACTTTTCGGTTTTTCATGTCCCGTTTCGGGGTTCCCCTGCCGGAGGATAAAACCTTTGGCCCTACCACAGTTATTACTTTTCTAGGAATTGAAATTGACACGGTTTTGATGGTTTATCGCCTCCCTCAAGACAAGCTTGATAGGTTGTCGGGCTTAGTTGAGGGTTTCTGCGCCGTTAAATCCGTTACTTTACGCCAGATGCAGAGCCTGCTTGGCCTTTTAGTTTTTGCTCGCAGGATAATGCCGATGGGCCGTGTTTTTTCCCGTCGTTTGTCCCTGGCTACTTGTGGAGTTAAGCATCCCGACCACTACATACGCCTTACCAGACGTCTCAAGCTGGACCTACAGGTTTGGCGGCGTTTTTTGGCCTCCTATAACGGTCACACGTGTTACCAGAGTGCGGAGGCATCCGCTGCTGAATTGTCCTTAATCACGGATGCGGTGGGCTCCTCGGGCTTTGGGGCCATTCTGGGCAACGAGTGGTGTGCGTCTCCGTGGCCGCAATCATGGCGAGAAAGCGGATTATGTTCTAATATTACGCTACTTGAGCTTTTTCCCATCATTGTGGCTTTGTCCATTTGGGGTTCAGCCCTTAGTAACAGGAGGGTGTGTTTTTGGTCGGATAACTTGGCGGTGGTTTTCTGCATTAATAAGTTAACTTCCTCGTCCCCTCCGGTCTTAGCTTTGCTTCGCCATCTAGTATTACGTTGCCTTGAACTCAATGTCTGGTTCCGGGCTTGTCATGTCCCTGGGGTTTCCAATGCCGCTGCTGATGCTCTTTCTCGCTTCCGTTGGCAGGAATTTCGGATGCATTTGCCGGATGCGGACCTGGAGGGCCAGCCTTGCCGTCTGCAGCTATGGGACTTGGTGACCAGCGCTTGATGTTGTTAGTAAGAACATCTGTTACTCCTGCGACATGGTTTGGACACGGTAAGGCGTGGGCTGAGTGGTGGGACGGTGTGGTGGACGCTGAGGTGGAGTCTTCCGCCACTGCTCATTTGGAGGTGACCATTGCTTATTTGTTGCGCTTGCGTGACCGTGGTGTTTCAGCGGTGGTTGCGCAGCGTCGGCTGTCGGGGGTTTCTTTTCATTTTAAATTGCGTGGCTGGCCTGACGCTACCAAACATTTTGCCATTAGACAAGCTTTGAAGGGCTGGCGTAAAGAGCATGTACGTTGTGAAAGCAGACGTCCGGTGTCCTATTCTTTATTGACTCGCTTATGCGCTGCCCTTCCTGCTGTTAGCTCCTCGGCATCCGAAGCGCTGCTTTTACGCACTGCATTTTGCTTAGCCTTTTTTGCGGCCCTGCGCATTGGGGAGCTGGTTCCGCCGTCACGCTATCGACCCGGCGGTTTGTTGGCAGACAATGTGGTGCTTACTCCATCCTCTCTTCGGGTGTGTATCCGTCGTTCCAAGACGGATATTTTTTCCCGGGGGTCGTGGTTACCACTATACAAGGTTGATGGCCCCGTGTGCCCCCATTCAACTGTTTCTGACTTTTTGGCGTCTTGTGTTCCCGGTTCCAATTTTTTACTGCATGCGGACGGCAGCCCCCTTACTCGCTATCAGTTCACGGCGATTTTTAAGCGTTGCCTGCTTTTCCTTGGCCTCCCTGGTTCTGACTTTGGCACCCATTCCTTCCGCATTGGCTCGGCGACAGAGGCGGCGCGGGCGGGTTTCCCTGATTCAGAAGTGCAGCGTATTGGCAGGTGGCGATCCGCTTGTTTTGCCTCTTATGTTCGCCCGCATTTATTGCTGTAATTCTTTTTCAGGCATCGTCCACCCTACCGTTTGCTTCCTGGGACATTCCTATGTCTTCTGGGCAGGACAGCGAGCTGAATACCGACCTGGAGGCAGGAGCTTGGGCTTTCGCAATATCCATGTCATGTGGAGGGGTGTTCGGGGTCTCCGGTGGTCGCAGGTCTTGCCTGAAGCAGTGGAGATAAGTAGAATTTCTTCCTCTCCTTTGATTCTAGTCATTCATGCCGGTGGCAATGATCTATGCTTTCTCAAAGTGGCAGAGCTCATCACAATTATTAGGGTTGATCTGGAGCGCCTTCCTTCCTTTTTCAACGAGGTCATTGTTGTCTGGTCTGAAATTATACCCAGTATAACGTGGCAAGGTGCTAGAGATGCTCATGCCATTGAGCGCGCCGAACAGTCAATGCGCGCATTTCGCGTTTTGTTCGGTCGCGAGGTGGTGTTGTGGTGCGTCACCGACAGCTGGAAAATGACAATTTGCGCCTTATGCGGCCAGATGGGGTGCATCTCAACGAGATTGGCCTTTATATATTCCTTTCGGGTCTACAAGATGGTGTGGAACAAGCGTTATTCCTGTTGGGTGGGGGTCGGAGTGCCATGTAGACATACACGGCCTCCTCCGTGGAGGGTGTTCAAACCAAGTTACGGATGAAGAAGGCGGACTTGCCCACGTGGAGATTGATGTGGGGCATACTGCTTCTGATTCTAGAGTTATGTGGAAAGTTCCGATGTTTGGTTTTAAAGAAAAATACATGAAAATGAATAAAGCTGTGACCTTTTCCACCCAACAGGAACTGTGTGGTGTTTATTTGGTTGGCTTTCAGCAAGCCGGATGGTTAAAGGTGGTTTTCCGGTCTTTCCAGTCCTGTGTGGGGGACAATAATGGACATCCTAACTATTTGGGGGGCACAAAGGTGGCATCACTATTGTGTGGGGGCATCCTTACTGTGTGTGGTGGGGCACAAAAAGGGCTTACTTACTATGTAGCGGGCACTAAGGGGATATCCTTTCTATGTCGGAAGCATTATGGGGACATTCATACTGTGCGGGGAGCACTAAGGGGACGTATTTACTATGTAGATGGCACTAAAGGGGCATTGTTACTATGTGGGGGCACTAAGGGAGCAGTAAGGGGGTATTCTTATTGTATGGTACCACTAAGGGGACATTCATACTGTGTGGGGAGCATTAAGTGGATATTCTTACTATGTAGTAAGCCCTAAGGGGCATTTGTATGCTGCAGGGAGCACTAAGGGGCATATTTATTATGTAGAGGGCACTAAACAGGCATCTCTACTATGTGGGGGCACACAGGGGGCAATCTTACTGTGTGGAGGTCACTAAGGGGGAGCTCCTTCTGTCGGGGTATTAAGGGGGCTTCCTACGGTGTTCAGAACACAAAGAAGGCATCACTACTGTGTGGGATCGCTATAATTGTGTGCACACGAAGAGCACAATATCAAAGTTTATGGGGCACAAAAGGGCACTATTACTGTGTAATGGTATTAAAGGGGCACTAATACTGTGTGGGGGCACAAAGATGACTGGGCAGGGTTGAGTGAGTACGGACAGGGATTCGGCAGGGTTAGAGGAATAGCTTAAAGTAAAATGACTTCCTGCTGTGTGTTCTTTCAAAAGTATCGTCCAAAAGTGAAAATAACCCTTTAAGAGGTTAAGATCAGGGATGGGGGGTGATGTAGTTCAAACCACATCCTTATGCCCGCACTCCTCTTGGCTCATCTCCACACATTTCCTCTGGTTGCTGTACTGACAGACTGCGCGTAATGTTATCTGCCACCTGCTGGTGAAGTTGGAGCACTACATGGAAGACAGCATTATATGCAGATAGTCATGGACTTGGAGAGAAGCTTTTCACAGATGAAGCATCTGCATATGAAAAAATATGAAAAAAAACTAGTAGAGATGGAAAGTGTAAGTGTTACACTGTGTATTTGTGTGTGTGTAAAATGTGTGTCTATATGTGTGGGTGAGTGTGTATATTAGTATGTCAGAGTGTGAAAAAAAGTGTATCTTTTCAGTGTTCTGTTGCTATGGGTTACCACTGACACAGTGGTAATACCACCCAGAGTGGTAATGTTATGTTTATAAAGGTTATTACAAGAACATATGTCAGCATGATCAACCCTGTTAAACCAGTCAAACTGCATGGTAGGGTCACTCATGCTGATTAAAATGATACCTTGTTTATGTCTATAAGAAGCACTGTTCCAAAAACTGCATTTTTATTAATATGCTAATTAGCTATTTGGAGCACTAAGGGGCCAGCCAGAGCCCTTGGAGCATCAATTTGTGAACACCCCTGTATCCTTAGCCACTACCCCTCCCCATTTCCCTGAGATACCCAGCCCTATTAATCCAGGGCTAGAGGGGTGTTCACAAACTGATGCTCCAAGGGCTCTGGCCGGCCCCTCAGTGTTCCAAATAGCTACTTAACATATTAGTAAAAATCAGTTTTCTGGTGCATCGTACAGACATAAACAAGGCAATATTTGGATCAGCATGATCAGCCCTTCCAGGTAGTGTGAGATAATGGCAGGCTGTGAACCATTATCCGACCTAAAAAGATGCAACAACAAGAGGCTAAGAAAACAGCATCCCAACATTTGGTTTGACCAGGAGTGCAAAACCATAAGAAAGGCCATAAGAACAGCCTCAATCAAATAAAAAACATAGAGACCCAAACAACCCTGGTCTAAAGAAATCTTACTACACCATACAACAAGCAATATCATATCATCCTCGGAATGAAAAAGCAAGGCCACATCTCCAAACTCCTCCAACAACAAAATGCCATCCAAGACAACTCTTTCTGGGAACTATGGAACCAAAGACCCCCTTAAAAAAGACCATAGACAGGTACGACCAAATCAACTACCGAGGGATATGTGTCAACAGCATCCTGAATAAGAGGATCCTAAGCTTCCTCACGCAGCACAACGTCCTCAGCAAAAGCCACGCATGCTTCATGCCAAATAATCGCTCCACAGACCACATCTACACCCTGCAGAGCCTCATCAAGGGCTACGTCCAGACCACCGCCCCATGGACCACATCTGCACCCTGTACAGCCTCATCAAGAGTCACATCCAGACCACAGCACCATGGACCACATCTACACTCTGCACAGCCTCATCAAGAGTCACGTCCAGACCTCCGCACCATGGACCACATCTACACTCTGCACAGACTCATCAAGAGCCACGTCCAGACCTCCGCACCATGGACCACATCTGCACCCTGCACAGCCTCATCAAGGACTTACGTCCAGACCACAGCACCATGGACCACATCTACACCCTGTACGGCCTCATCAAGAGCCACGTTCAGACCACCGCACCATGGACCACATCTACACCCTGCACAGCCTCATCAAGAGTCACGTCCAGACCACAGCACCATGGACCACATCTACACTCTGCACAGACTCATCAAGAGTCACGTCCAGACCTCCGCACCATGGACCACATCTACACTCTGCACAGACTCATCAAGAGCCACGTCCAGACCTCCGCACCATGGACCACATCTACACTCTGCACAGACTCATCAAGGACTTACGTCCAGACCACAGCACCATGGACCACATCTACACCCTGTACAGCCTCATCAAGAGCCACGTCCAGACCTCCGCACCATGGACCACATCTATACCCTGCACAGCCTCATCAAGGACTTACGTCCACAATACAAAGCATGGAAAGATCTATTCCTGTTTTGTGGACTTTTTTAAAGGCCTTTGCCTTAGTGTGGCATTTGGGCCTATTACTGAAACTTCTGGAAAGTGTAATAGGAAGAAAACCTTATAATGACATCAAAGGCTCCTACACTGAGAACAGATACAGAGTGAAGGTAAATGGGAGGAGAACTGCTCACTTCCAGCAGAGCTGCAGTCTGAGTCCAACGCTCTTCAACATCTACATCAACAAGCTGGAGTCCTCCTCAGCACTCACCTCTCGCCCTCCATGACACCAAGGTGAAATTTCTGCTGTGTAGAGATGACCTCCTGCTGCTATCACCAACCAAGAAAGGTCTCCAAGACAACACGTAAATCCTGGAGAACTTCAGCACCACATGAGCTCTGCCTATCAATCCAAAGAAAACGCAGGTTTCCAGAAGAAAAAAGTTGAAAACCGCTAAGCATCATCTGTTCATGCTAAACATCTGTCTACTTACAGAAACCATCGGGTGCACCTACCTGAAATCGGTCAAAAGAGCTTTAAAAACTGAAACACAAAGTATACACAACATTCTATCCCATCAGAAGGCGTCTGTAGCTTCTCAAACCACCAGGGGACGCCTGGCTTAAAATCTTGGATAGCATTATCACCCCAATCTCCCTGTATGAGAGCAAAGTCTGGGGTCCAGATACATACCAGGACTGGTCAGAGTGCAATTCTGGACCAACAGAAATATTCCATCTAGAATTCTGCAAGCACCTTCTCCAAGTCCATCAGAGCACCGTAAACAGCTCCTACCGAGCAGAGCTGGGCAGATTCCTACTATATCTTGCTGTCCAGAAGACAGATAGATGGATGGATGGATGGATGGATAGATAGATAGATAGATAGATAGATAGATAGATAGATAGATAGATAATAGAGATAGATGATAGGTAGAAATAGATTAGATAGATAGATACATAGATAGATATACAGGTATTAGATAGATAGATAGATAGATAGATAGATAGATAGATAGATAGATAGAAAATAGAGATAAATGATAGGTAGAAATAGATTAGATAGATAGATAGATAGATAGATAGATAGATAGATAGATAGATAGATAAAATAACCAAAAAGTCCAGCGGCACAGAAAATAACAAATGTGGGTGCAGAAATCCTCCAGGAAAACTGGTATTGTATCCTCTGACGATATATCCACAGAAAACGAGGCAGCACTCCAACTCCGGTGACAAAGTGAAGACCCTTTATTACCCTTGCTAAGGGTAATAAAGGGTCTTTACTTTGTCACCGGAGTTGGAGTGCTGCCTCGTTTTCTGTGGATAGATAGATAGATAGATAGATAGATAGATAGATAGATAGATACATAGATAGATAGACATTAGATAGATAGATAGATATGAGATAGATAGATAGATAGATAGATAGATAGACAGATAGATAGATATGAGATGGCTTCATATTAATACCATACAGGCTACGATGTTGCAAACAAAGTAAACTTCCTATATTCTGCTGCCCGCTGTGTATGTGATGTATTATTTTCCAATCCTGGAATTTACTTTGTAGTATGGATCGTCCATTATTCCTCTGTGGTAGTTATATAATATTAAATAGGGGAAATTATACGGCAATCATTGATTTTCCTGCTGCGCTGCCCTGCGCCTCAATGGCTTCCTCATAAATTGCTTATTAAATTTAGGTTTATGCAAGTGAGCCGGGAAAAGATCAATAAGCAATGAATGAGGAACTGCTGAATGAATTCATAAATGAATACAATTGTGAGGGAGCGCGGCTTGTAGACCCTGATTATTTATTTATGTGCCTCTAATAAAAGAGATGAGAAGGATCTCAGATATTCGGTGTTGCCTCCTTTGTAGGATTCTGTGTGTGGTACATGCCTTTATAATGAAGAGCTGGCTGCTAGTATACGACAGGGACGATCCAGCTGTAATTTATCTACAGGTTCCAGCACACTCCCTGCATTCATACATACACACGCTCAATACCTACAGATGTGTCCATTCTTACTTTTCCTATTGGATCAACACATGCTAAGATGACCAACTTTGAAAAAACGCATGATTTTGCGATACTCTGTTGGGAGATGTTTATGCTATATGTGTCTATATGTGGCCACCTAGTGGTTGTGATGTGTGTTACAACCTGTCCAGGATTTGGCTAGTATATCATGATAATATATTAAATTTAGATTGTGGGAAATTGAATTTTTGAAATAAAATTTGCAGGAAAGTAAGGGTGGACTCCTCTGTACATACATGCACACATATGCTTAGTCACTACACATATATGTAAGCACATATACACATACAAGTTCACTACATATTTACTTACAAATGCACCTAGACCAGTGATGGCTAACCTCCGGCACTCCAGCTGTGGTGAAACTACGACTCCCAGCATGCTCCATTCATTTCTATGGAGTTCTGAGAACAGCCAAGCAAGTGTACATCTTGGGAGTTGTAGTTTTACCACAGCTGGAGAGCCGGAAGTTAGCCATCACATGTGTACTACATATGTGTGCATTCACAATACGGTGTATTTCATCAAATACATAGTAAGTGTGCATCTGCATGGGTCTCAACGTGTACTGGCCAAACGTACGCCACAAGGACAGCCTTGGGAATGCCATCAAATGGACCCATTTAGATCAAATGTTGTTCCACTGGATGGACAATATGGACAGAAATAATCTTTTTAAATTTTGAAAATCTGGATGCCCATGGCAGCCACTAGGGGGAGCGCAACTCATAGAACTGGCTGTATAAATCCATATGTAAGGTGCTCCCTCTAGTGGTAACTGCAGGAAGAATTTCTTTCTTGCACCTAAGCCTCTGGCCTCCATCATGGCTAAGATGTGTTCAAACCACACATTGCACCAAATCCAAAGTTTTAAACTTTTTAATTGGATAATCCTGTTTTAATGAGCTAGAATCAAAATTTTAATGAGTTTCCCAGAATTATAGATTCAGAGGTTAGCTTAAGATTCACTTACAAAAATACATTGCTAGGTAATTGTATTTCTTGGAAAATATAAGGATCAGTGAGGGTCTGGGCAGTCAGACACCCATCATATAGAGAATGATCACTTCCTCTAGTATGAAAATGTTTTAATAGCCCAATGATAAGTATTGTCCAGGGGTGCACCACCAATGAGGCCAGGTGAGGCGATCGCCTGAGGCAGCATCAGGTAGGGGGAAGAGGGGGACAGCGGAAGGGCCATGGGCAATGAGCGCTTTCATAGTGGCAAAGGGGTTAGGTTAAGAAATTGGCATTGGGGGGGACGCCGTTTCAGTTTTCGCCTCAGGCAGCAGAAAGGCTAGGAGCACCCCTGGTATTGTCCACTCAGTGCAAGACTGTATCATGCAAGAAAGCACTAAAAAAGTTCTAGCAGATCTGTCAACAGCAGTTGGCTGATGGTTTCCTCCACAACCCAAATTTGAAATAAGTAAGACGAGACTGCGTAGAATAAAAAGACTGTGTCCTGTGTACTCCAGTGATGGTCAGACACACGTACATACCGCATGGAATTAAAAAGGTCCACTTACCGGGCTAGGTAATGCCGACCAGGACACAAGATGCTTACTTCCACCCTTGTACAGTGCCTGGTTCCATGAGGGGCCTAAAAGTCCCTCTACCACTTAAGAAGACATTATTATTATTAAAAAACGGACCATGAAAGGTGGGTAGGCCATATTACAGATTGTGTATTAAGAGTCCAAGAGCTTCCAATTAAAGGGTTACTCCTATGTGGACATTTATGGCATATTGACAGCATATGCAGTAGGTGCGGGTCCAAACCTATGGAACCCACTCTTATTTCCGGAAAGAGGACAGAACAGAGAGCAAGCCGTGCATGCGCACCCACCCTCTGTTCATCGCTGTAGGGCTTCTGAAAATAGTCAAGTGCTGTCTCAGCTTTTTTGAGGTCCCATAGTGGTGAACTTAGGGGTGGCCATACTTGTGCGACTTTCTCTCCATTCACTGCCATGGGACTTTCTAAAAATACAGAGCACTCTCCTAAAGCAGTGAATGGAGAGAATGCCGCTCATGCGCAGTGTGCTTTCCATTTATTTCAGAGGTGGGCCACACATCTATCTGATATTTATGGCATATCCTATCAATATGCCGTAAATGCCCTGAATAGGAATACGCTTTTAAAGGGGTTATCCCATGAATAATGTAAAAAACTTAAAATCAGACATCATATAGGACATGACAAAACTAGAACCAGCCCTGTACCGCATATGGATCCAGAGATCTCCACATTAATAGCTCCAGTTGTTCTGCTAGATGTAGTTCAAGCTGTCACCTTAGGAGGCGTGTCCTTTGTCAGGAGGCATGTCCTTTCTTCTGCAGCTGGTGGCAGTTGAAGGATGAAACTGAGCATGTGCAACCATCTCAGGGAGCAGGTCAAAGAAATAAGAAAAAAACCAGTAGGTGGCGCTATACATATACATTTTATTGAATAACTTAGTGTCTATACAAAATTTTTAATTACATGTAATTACAAAAGTATTCAGATCCAGGTGCTGGGTTGAAAACTGTAGAATATTTGTTATGGAACAACCCCTTTAACCCTTTCATTACCAGTGCCGTACATTTATTTAGACATAAAAAACTATATGTGGTATCATTGTAATCACACTGACCCAGATAATGGAGGGCATGGGTCAGTTTTGCCACAAACGGGATTCCATAGAGAAAAAAACCCGTAAAACCGTGGGGGAATTGCGTTTTTTTTTCCAATTCCACCCCATTTGGAATTTTTCCTGCTTCCCACTACATTGTATGCCAGATTAAATGGAGGCATTAGAAAGTACAACTTGTCCTGCAAAAAATAAGCCCTCATATGGATATGTGAATGGAAAAATAAAAAAGTTATGGCTCAGGGAAGAAAAATAAAAACGCAAAAAAAAAAGGGTTAAAGTGTAACTGTCATTGTTTTTTTTTATTTGTGTAATGTGTATTGGCAGTGATACTGACCATTTTTGTAATATACTTTACTTATTGAAATTGCACATTTCTATTAGAAAAATAGCTGTAAAGTGGCCCATTTTGAGTCTTAGCAAAGCTCCTCTGTCTTCTGTTTACATAACACAGTCAGTGTGGAGCAAATCTCCAGTGTTATGTAAACAGAAGACAGAGGAGCGTTGCTAAGACTCAAAATGGGCCACTTTAGAGCAATTTTTCTAATAGAAATGTGCAATTTCAATAATTAAAGTATATTATAACAATGGTCAGTATCACTGGCCCTACACATTACACAAATAAAAAATAGAATGACAGTTACACATTAAGTCTCTGAAGATATGTAGTACTAAGTATACTATATGTATGTAGTTAGGGCTGGGGGGGTAGGCTTTGAGTGTGTCAGTGTGCCAGTAATATTTCTTCCACTCTTTTTCATTTTTATTTCTGTTTCTTTTTTGTCTCAAAAAACAGATCTGGGGACCCTGAGCAGTGACAAAGTAGAAAAGTCAACTTTCAACGGGCGTCTTATCGCTAACCGTTTGAGCCGTCGTACCCCCAGGCATGTTATTCCGCCAAAGAAAGCAATTGCATTAAATAACCGCAGCATTCCTGACAGAAAATTGTTCTTTCCCTTTAATTTAGGAGCCGCCGAGCCCCTGGTTTGTTGAATTTGTAGCATTTCCCTTAAGGGCACTTAAATTTGTGTCAACAAAACCAGAAAGAAGGAAATAGATTTCAGCGTCTTAGGTAAACGGCTCCAAATCACCGTGTCACTTTGTATCCCTCCAAATTGCGTTATTTTTACTCATTCCATTTCTCTCTTCGGATGAGTTTCTCTGCTCGTGTCATCGGATTGTCACAAATCAAGCTCTCGCTCATGTCTCACCTTTTTACTCTACGTGTAGCTTTCATTTAAATCCAACCATTTGTAGTTCCTTCCTGTCTTAGAAAATTACCCCGGTAACAGGAAATCTGAGATTCCTGACACGAAATCATTTTTCCCATTTAATTAGAGACTTGAGCCAGGAATAGACACATCTGTTATGTGGATTACCTGACAGGCTTCTAATTTAATTCCTTTATTTTTTTACTTTACTTTTTTGTGTGCTTTTTTTACTTTTTGCTGTGAAAAAAATATCGTAGGTGTGGAATTACAGTAACTCTGTTTCCTTAAATTGGCCAGGCATGAGATACTTTATTGCCAACCACCAATCAATATGACAAACATATACTGTCATTTCAGCAACAGCACCTGCTAGGTGAAGGAGTTACACATACTCTGCCGAAGCATAATGGTAGATAATTTTTAATAAGGACTATTTAGAAAGTAAAAGATTTTTTATTTATTAGATCCTAAAAATTCATTACATAGGTTTCCAAAGCCTGAAAATACTAGTAGCTAAACAGTTATTGAATAACTCACTGGCTATGCTAAATTTTTAATTACATACATTTACAAAAATATTCATATCCAGGTGCTGGTTTGAAAAATGTAGAATATGCTTTGTGACACAAACCCTTTAAATAAGACTGAATTTATCATAGCTGATATGCCAAGTAACACATTTTTGTGTACATTGTGTAAATATTCCAAGCTAGCAAGCCATTCCTGACCCCTGATTTATGTTGGACATGGCCATTGATATTCAGAGGATGAGTACAGAAAACTAAAAAATGGACAAGTTCTTTGTTCTGATGTCTAAAAAATTGTTACATAGATGGAATTTCAGAATTTTTCAGGGCTTGATACAACAAGAGATTCAGGACTGTCATAGGAGCCTGAATGAAGTGAGCGCGCCCGTCTCCTGGATAATTACAGAGATCGCTCCATGAAATCGCGAATGGCTCTTCTAAAGAGATGTACTATATTTATGTTGGAGATAGGTAATTAACCGCCCTGCGTCTGGAGTGTCAGTCTAATCATGTAATATAAATATTAGCACTAATGGCTTTAGACAAGGCGATTAAAGACTTCACTGTCTGTAAATGTAACTGACATATAGATGTCACGCCATCACCGGCGCAAACATTTCATTTTGTGCTGGATTTGCTTTGATAATAGACTCCATGCTGTGAAATGCAGAAAATGACTGAAAGGAATTCCCTGGGAAAGACTGGTTTTGCATGTATAATGTGATCAGTATCTGGTTATCTACAAAAAAAATATTCTTCCCAATCAAAAGGATTATTGATCAGGTAGCATCTATAGAGGGTGTAGATGTTACACCTGGGCAGAGGCGGAACTCATAGAAATTCCAGAAGCCCCACCCCCTAGGAACAGCCATGAACTAAACCGCCCACGCTTTGCATAAAATACCTTAAAAAAAAACCTTTTGCAGTCTGGATTGACCCACCAAAATTAGGCGTGTTGGCAAGTATGAAGCTCCTGAGGACCAGCGCAAATTGTATCACATGTCAGTTATAATTCATAGATAAAAATCAAGCGTCCCCAAATACCGCAGAAGTCGAGTTTCACAGGTCCCTCAGTAAAGTGGGATCATTCACACCTTAAAGACAGTTTTCCGAAAAGGCCGCGCTGCTCTTTTAACCAAAGGGTTGAAGTTGGTTCTCCTTTTTCCACACCAGAATAAATCCATATAGCCACACACCTTTATCGGGGGTTAATATTCTTCCCTATTCCATAATCAGAAAAGGCACCAATAGTGAAGCACCGCAAAACAAGAGTACGTTTTTTCATTTATTATACTCACAAGATTAAAAGAATCACATGCACATCATAAAATCCACACGTACTGCTTCTTTCTCGCCCAACCTAGGTTTCGCCTTGCGCTTCCTCAGGGGCTCCTCCTTCTTCCTTTTTCAGGTGTCTTATATAGTCTCAATTACTGATTCAATTTCCTCTTACAAAAATAACATATACCTATAAAATCCTCATCATAATACAAAAATATAATAAACATCATACAAAAACCATATATAAAAATTCACCTAAAATGTCCCAGTATTACATAGATTTTCGATAAACTTCTTTTAAAAACATCCTATTTTTCAAAACAGGGTCTCTCGACATCACATCAATATTCCTTTACTCATCCACAATCTCACTAGAGCACATATTTTAGAATTCTCCTCATTTCATCACTTATGTTTCTCCTACCAGTTAAGTTTCACTATGGGGTGTATCTCAACCTTCCTCTATCCATCTCTCGAACCTTTAATTAAAAGGGGTTGTCCCACGAAAAATATTCTACAGTTTTTAAACCAGCACCTGGATCTGAATACTTTTCTAATTGCATGTCATTAAAAGTTTTGTATACCTACTGAGTTATTCAATAAAATGTATCTGTATAGGACCGCTTAATGTCTTATTTCTTTGACCTATTCACTGAGAAGGCCGCACATGCTTAGTTTCAACTTTTAACTGCCTCCTGAGCTGTGATAGGGAGAGCTGAGACACGCCTCCTGAGCTGTGATAGGGAGAGCTGAGACACGCCTCCTGAGCTGTGATAGGGAGAGCTGAGACACGCCTCCTGAGCTGTGATAGGGAGAGCATGGACACGCCTCCTGAGCTGCAGCAGAAAAGACACTACCCTTGAGCTGTCATCTTGATATAAATCTAGCAGAGCAATGAATGTGGAGATCTCTGGATCCATGTGAGGTACAGGGCTGGTTCTAGCTTTGTTAGAAAGAGGTTGTCATGTACTATATGATGTCTGATTTTCATTTTTTACATTATTCGTGGGATAACCCCTTTAAATAGTTCATCTTTTCTTTTTAAATCAGGGTTCAATAACGCATTGCAACACCATCATATAAAACATATCCCCTAGCTAAAGTGTGCCTCCTATGTTTTCCGATCACGTGACCCAATTTTACCCAATAAGGAGTCATTCTGGCCGCCAGTTATAATTCATAGTCTTCTTATGGAGCCCTTGTGCCCTGTCAAGCTCTAGATCCAAGATGTGCTAGGCGCGACCCATAAAGCTACGCCTTTGCAAGTGCTAAGCAGTGCCGTAGAGGTCCACTGTTCTTAACTGTGCAACATCTTAAAGGGATTTTCCAGGAGGAGAATATTTATGACCTAGCCTCAGGATAGGAAATCATTACCAGATCAGGGAGGTCCAACTCCTTTCCGCCTGCCGTTCAGCTGTTTGAAGAGTCTGCGGCGCTCCAGGCCCTCTTTGAAGAGCTGATCGGCAGGGATGCCAGGAATCAGACCCCCTAGTGATCTGATATTGATGACCCATCCTAAGGATAGATCATCAATAGTCTACTCCCAGAAAAACCTTTTAACCAGAGCTCTAAAAACAGAATATAACCTGCCATTTCTAATACTACCACTCTCTCCCAAAAAAAAAAGCAACATTATCGGGCAGGTTAACGTGATTTAGTTGAGTCATTTCCATAATCTGCTCCGGGGTTGGTTAAGATCCAATTAGGAAGACGTAAGACTGGACGGTGCTGTTTTATCATAAAACATTCAGAGGATGTCAGCAGAGATGTCACCGTGCATCCATGGCCTGAAGGCATCTGTAATTGCTTGATACGGAGGAATGTTTTCTCGTAGGTCTTTGTGTTGTATAATTTGGTTTTTCAATATTTGATGCAATTATGCTGCACTCCAGTCAGTTCTGGTCTTTCCAGTTTATAAGTAGTCCGTCACAGAGCCACAATATCTTACGGCGAGGCAAGCAACAAATTATTGAAAGAGCTGCCTCATAGATCTAAGCAATAACTGTCCAGATGTAGGAAACGACACTTCGGTAACTGAATATGGCCAAGTCAAGGGTAATCCAGCTTTTAGATATTGAACCTCCCAATAGGTCATCAATATTAGATCTGTTGGGGTCCAACATTCGAGACCCTCGATGTTTTCTGCAGTTGCTGTCGAAACCAGAAGAAGTGGATGGAGCTGGAAGCAGAAGGCTCCATCCATTGTGAAGAGGTCATGCCAGGTACTGCCGCTCAGCTCCCATTCACTGGTCGGTGGGGTGACAAGTGTTGGACCAACACTGATATGAATCTGAATCCAGAGGATAAGTCATCAGAATAGATTGAGTAAACTGGGCAGTTCCCAATGGCAGAAGAGTAACTGGAAACTCCTCACTGCAAATTGTATAGATGTCCCACCACCGCCACCATATGGCACTAGGGCCCCCGTGTGACCGCTGAATCTGAATCCCTAAGGCTACTTTCACACTTGCGTTGTTGTTGTATTCCAGTATTGAGATCCAGCAGAGGATCTCAGTACCGGAAAAATAAGTTTCCATTTAGTCCTCATGCATTCTGAATGGAAAGAGATCCATCAGGACACATCAGGATGTCTTCTGTTCCGTTTTGTTACCTGTTCCGTCATAAAAACGGGAAAAAAAACGGATCCATCACTCGAAACAATGTAAGTCAATGTTGATCCATATTTTTAGGAGCATTAAAAAAAACGGATCCATCACCCATTGACTTTCAATGCATTTAGTGACGGATCAGTTTCTTTTCGTTTTAATTTCACACAACCGCATCCTAACGGAACAGATGCGTCCTGATGTGCAAAATCAAAATGGATCCGTTTAAGGCTACTTTCACACTAGCATTAATATTTTCGGGTATTGAGATCTGTCATAAGGGCTCAATACAGGAAAAAAATGCTTTTGCTTTGTCCCCTTTCATTGTCGATGGGGACAAAACATAACTCAACATAACGGAGTGTTCCAAAATGCATTCTGTTCCGTTCTCATACCGGATAGCAGCATGCTGCGGTTTGCTTTCCGTCCTAGGATGCGGAGCAAGAAGGATCCGTCATGACCCACAATGCAAGTCAATGGGACGGATCAGTTTTCTCTGACACAATAGAAAACGGATCCGTCCCCCATTGACTTTCAATGGAGTTCATGACGGATCCGTCTTGGCTATGTTAAAGATAATATAATTCCGGCAGAGGATCACAATACCGGAATTAACAACGCAAGTGTGAAAGTAGCCTTACACCTATGCTTCTGGCAAAGGGTCCTTAAGATAGAAAGGTCTAAAGTGGAAATGAGTGAATTTGTCACAAATTTCACCAAAATTCTGTTGCCAAATTAATCCGAAGTTTTGCTGATTCACTTCGGGCAAACTGTGCAAAATGGCACCAGTGCCATTTTACTGTGAAAATTGGAGGAGGATGAAGATGGAGGCTCATGTGACCCTGGGAGGAAGCTCGCCTGATTGACTCAGAGGCTGACAACCTGGGAGCCAATAAGGGGCAGGATTTTGACAGGTCCTTCAATCTCTCAGCTTGATAGAAGCCATTCTGAGCTCAGCTTGTGGAGAACATGTGTTTTGGATGAGTCTGGCAAAAAGCAATTACAGACACAAGCCATCGACCTTAGAGTGTTGTAGGATCAGTATACGGACATATTTAGTTAGTTAGCTTGAATCAATAAGTGGAAAAGCCATGGGGTTAATCGGGAAAAGAATAGAGTGTTTACTCCAAGTTCTGGGTGTGAGTTTGAGGTCGGGACTGGCAACAATCATCAAAATCCTGCACCAACCTCATTTTTTTCTTTATATGAACAGCCAGCCGCCTTATGTTTTAAAAAAAAAACTCAAATTTCTCCAGTTCATCAGTGTTTTATAGACTATATGTCTTTCTAACACCAGCAGCATACATTTTGCTGTAAACGCTGTGCAATCTGCCCAATTTTGCTATTGTTTATAGTTAAAATTCCACGCATTTCAGTGCATCAATACCAGTGTATTCATAGGAGGAGGGGGCGTATCATTGCACCTCTTTTAATTTTTTAAAAAACAGCTGCAATTTTACTAACGTGTAGAATTAAGCAGTTGATCACATTTTATCAGTGTGTCCATAACAGGAAAGGGTTAATTGCACCTCTGTCCATTACCAAAAAACCTGTTATACCTCATAGACGTTTAATAGGTAAAATAAGGTCTATAGGCTTGGAAAGTATAGTTTGTAATTGCATTGAAAGCTGGCTGAAGGACCGTGTCCAGAGAGCTGTGGTCAATGATTCCTATTCAGAATGGTCCCTGGTTATAAGTGGTGACCCCAAGGTTCAGTGCTGGGTCCTCTGTTATTTAATTGATTTATTAATGATATCGAGGACAGGATTAATAGCACCATTTCTATTTTTGCAGATGACACTAAGCTATGTAGTACTGTACAGTCTATTGAAGATGTCCATAAACTACAAGCTGACTTGGACACCCTGAGTGATTGGGCATCAACTTGGCAAATGAGGTTCAATGTGGATAAATGGAAAGTTCTGCATCTTGGTAGTAATAACCTCTGTGCATAATATGTCCTAGGGGAGGTGATACTGGGAGAGTCACTTGTAGAGAAGGATTTGGGTGTCCTTGTAGATTGTAGATTAAATAACAGCACAATGTCAAGCAGCTGCTTCTAAGGCCACCAGGATATTGTCATGCATTAAACGAGGCATAGACTCGGGAGGCAGGGATGTAATATTACCACTTTACAAAGCGTTGGAGCGGCCTCAACTGGAATATGCTGTTCAGTTCTGGGCACCAGTCCATAGAAAGGATGCCCTGGAGCTGGAGAGAGTACAGAGGAGAGCGACTAAACTGATAAGGAGCATGGAGGCCTTCGTTATGAAGAAAGATTAAAAGAATTATATTTATTTCGTCTTGAGAAGAGACGTCTGGGGAGGGGGGCGTGATTAACCTATATAAATGGGCCATACAAAAAATACAGAGGAAAACTGTTCCATGTAAAATGCCCTCAAAAGACAAGGGGGCACTGCCTCCGACTGGAGAAGAAAAAGTTCAGTCTCCAGAAGCATCAAGGCTTATTTACTGTAAGAACTGTGAATCTGTGGAATAGACTTCCTCAGGACGTGGTCACAGCAGGAACAGTGGACGGGTTTATAAAGGGTTTAGATGAACTCTTAAAAGTAAATGACATTAATGCTTATGAAAATGTGTAGAAATCTGAGTCTCTCTTCCTTCTGGGATTCATGTCCCCACCTATGCCTTGGCTGAACTTGATGGACTTATGTCTTTTTTCAACTTTATTAACTATGTAACTCTATTAGTTACGGTTTGTTATTAAGCATTTCAGTGCATCAATATACCAGTTTCATTTGCATTGTACTGCATCAGTATACTATACGGTTTTAGTGAACATGTTGTACTGCAATACCTGCATTAAAGGGGTTATCGAGAAATTTGATGCTGATGACAGGGAAGCGCTCTTCACATCTAAGCAAGCACAGCTCCATAAATTGTATAGTGGTCATGCTTGGTATTGCAGGTCAGCCCTATTCACTTAAATGGGAGTGAGCTGCGCTTAGGTAACGTGACTGATGTACAGTGACTTCACCAGCCTAGGTAGAACCCTAAGCACTCACAGAGCTCTGCTACCTCTTTGAAAAGCTGATCGGCAAGGGTCCTGGGAGTTCTGAGGATAAGTCATCAATATTGAATTCCCAGATAAACCCTTTAATATAGCAGTTTCATTTAATCTGATTGTATTGCATCAACATACCGTGCCGTTTTATTGAACATATTGTACTGCGATAACTGCATTAATATTGCAGGTTTAAGTCAACGGATTGTATTACCATTGTTAATTAACAATACTAGTGTGCAGTGTGTTTGTAGAAAGGGGAGAAACTGATAATTGCACCTCTGTCTTTACATTACAGGGGGGAAAAAAACTTGCAATTTTGCTGGTACTGTTTAATAATCTGTGTGTACCAAACCTGTGACTTTTCCTTTATAAGCCTCATGATAAAATGTTTCATAAATGGAACAGTGGAAAACAAAAGACCCACGTCTCATCATCCGAGAGTCAGAATGCGGATAGTAGTGCAAACTGCAGTAGCAGCACCAGGCAACCGGTCACTAGTAGTAGGTAAAAAACTGTAGACTCTCAAGACATACAGTTCGTTAGGAAGTTTATAATCAATTTAAGAGGTGATATTCACCAATATGAATAAAAAAAAATCTCTAAAAACAATGATAATAAAAAACAAGATAAAAAGCAAACAAATATATCAATTCACCTCTTGGTGACTAGCATGTTTTGGCCTTAATGACCAAGCAATTTTTTTAATTTTTTTATCGTCATCTTCTAAGAAATATCTTTTTTTTCCCCTCTATGTAGCTGTATAAGGGGTTGTTCTTTTTTTCAGGACAAGTTGTAGTTTTTATGATGCCATTTTGGGGTACACATAACTTACTGATTAACTTTTATATACTAGGAGGGAGATGGGAAAAAACAGCAACGCTGCCACAGAATTTTTATGCTATAAATTTTGGGGTGTGTATCTTTCGGCATAAATAACAAGTCTGCAAGAATAAGAAACTATTTTTTATGTATATGAACAAAGAGCCAGCTTTAAAAACTTCATTCTCTGGGTCACTATGATTACAGTGATACCAAATACATCTATTTTTTTAGGTTTTACTTACTTTGCACAATAAAAACCCTTTAAAAAAGAAAAAAAGAAGAAAATGTTTTTGAATCACCCCATCCCAAGACCTATAGCTTTTTTATTTTTACAGAGCTGTGTAAGGGCTTGATTTTTGCGTGTAGTTGTGGTTTTCATTGGTATCATTTTGGATACATGGCACTTTTTGGTCTCTTTTTATTCCGTTTTTTTTTTTGTTGAATTCTGCCATTTTACATGATAAATCACATGATGATTGTGTTACAGGCCATTACAGAAAAGGCATTACCAAATATGGTATATTTTTTCACTTGAAATTTTTTATTTAATAAACCTATTTTTTTTCTTTTCTTTAAACCATTTAATACCCCCACAAGCGGACTATAACAGGCGATCTTTTGATCGCTTCTACAATACATTGCATTGTTCATGCAGTACAATATCAGTATCTGTCAATTCCATAATGACATCCACCAGCAGGCTGCACCAGACATGCTGGAGGCAGACCTGGTGCCATTACTAGGCCCTGGCCTGTGTGCACAGACATCAGCACCCCACAACCTCATTCATGGGGTCAGCTCCCTCTGTAAAGGCCTATATCACGCAGACGCTATTGCCCGAGACATCTGAGGTTAAACGTCACAAATCAGTGCTTCCACCAGTCCAGGATAGAACTGGCCCAGTTTGCTCTTGCTGTACTGTCTTGTCCAGTCTCAGTCGCCACTGACTCAGCTGCTACGCTTTCTACTGCCATTACCATTTTCACTACACAGATACTACTACTACCCCTGAATAGCTGCACACACATCTACTGCCTTGTCTGTTCCATGCTGTGCTGCTACTGCCGCCGCTTCTTTTGCTGCCACATGTCACTGTTACTTCTACACAACTTAGACGTTACTGCTTCCACATCCACACTGTACTGATGCTGCTCCAAAAAAAGGAGAATTTTTAAAGGCTTGTTCATAACAAGCCACTGTTTCTTCCGACTCTACTATTTATTTTTATAAATACAAACATTCTGCCCCCATTAATGCATACATTTGGATGCATGAATTTTGGATGCATGGTCCAAACAAGCCACAGTCTTTTTCCCATAACACCATGTGTGTTTAAACACCATCTGCTCCAATAAGGGACAATTTTCGAAGTGTTTCTAATATTAAAAAGCATAACACAAGCAACATTTACGTGTGTAAAAAAAACTGTTTGTGAACACCGTCATCCGTGCGTTTACCTATAGATTTGTATGTCAGTGTCACTGTCAGTGTGTTAAGGAGCTTAAAAGGGAAGGGAATAGAGCAAAAGAGCAAGTATTGGGGGGAAAAAGAGAAAGACAAGAGACCTCAGGAGTGTCGCATACCAATTTTCAGGCAGTTGGAGCACTTTTTTTGATTGTGCTAGAATTGATTTGGACCTGAATCAAATTTTTATACAGATCTGGTGAATCGGATTCTAGTCTAAAGTTACTCCATCTATCCCAAGGAGGAAAAGGGTCAGTGGTGGATTCGGACCATGAAGTGGATTATTATTAATATTGACACTATCATTTAAAGGGTTATTCCCACCTTAGACATGCATGGCATATCCATATATCCCACCTCTGGAACGTGCACCTACCTTCACAACAGAGGTCAGTCCTGCCTTGGTCAGAAACAGCTGAATATGCTTGCTTGACACTTTTCATGTAACGATGGTTATGATCAACTGTCTGTGTGGTCAGCTCTCTATTCATCCTCTGAATGGATCTGGCAGCCAATGGCTCCCTCACTGTGAGGGATAGTGGTCAGGGGGCCTCGGACTATACATAGATGCAGTATCACAGAGTTGTGAACCTCATCTGTCAGATATTTACGGCTTGTCGTATGGCTGTGCCATAAATGTTGAAGTTGAAACTACTCCTTCAGTACTTAGTAGATTAACCAGTTTATCATGATGACCAGTATAGAGACATCAGAAGTCCTTGGGTGGTCATCTCAGTTCTCCCTTGGTCAACAGGAAATCATCATCCATCTGAGATACTCCAACTATGTTTTTTTCAAAATAGGGACAACATGGTTACAGGGCCCAAAAATAAAACTTTCAACTGGAGTCCAAATTAGCTGTTATCTACCAAACCAAAAACTTTGATTGGCTGGGGTAGGCAAGATGACTATGGAAAAACCTGGACCTATCAATCAAGAAGGAAAGGGAGGGATTGGTAGAGGAAGCAGGCACAGGGTGGCTTGGGCCCACCCTCAGTGTACTTAACTGCTCATTTGCATATGGATTAAAAATAGTTTTTCTCCGGAATAAAGCAACAGATCTCTAACTGAAAGGTACTGTTACCTTCAGCTGAGCTAGTCTTTTGACTAGATTTATGAATTTCCTGGTGACAGACTCCCTTTAAAAGTGAGCAAATATGCATTCATGTCCACAAGTCTTTAACTTATTTTTAGAACCTGTGTACTGAGGGAACCGTTCACCCCGACACTCTTCATCCAAGGAGTCTTTACAGTCTATATGTCAAGTATTTAATATGGGAGCAGAAGGAGCAGAGGGAACATCTTTCATGTTTCCCAAACACTGTAGAACCAACTCAGCTCACAAGGACATTACCAATGACACAAGACCTTCCCTTGAGACTTCAGTAAATTAAGTTTCAGTAGCAGGAAAAGATCTGAACGTGGTGCAATTTTTTATGACGTGGACCAAAAAAAGGAATTTATAGTAGGGAAAATGACACTATAAATTATATAAAAGTCCTACATACCTATGAAGAAGAGCTGAATTCATGCTATTTCTTTTGATATAACAGGGTGGCAAAATGTATTTTACTGCTAATCGTTAATATATGTTAAAACTGAAGGAAAAATATAGGACAAATTCTGTCCAGAAAGGACCATGGTTGACAATGCAGCCCTATCTGAGTGTACAGAAGACTCGAGAGAGATGTTTAGGACCTCTCACATGGATTCAAGCAGAAGGTTCTTGAGGAGTAGTTAGAACCTCCCACAAGAATTCATACAGAAGGCTCTTGAGAGGTGTTTATGATCTTGAACAAGAATTATTATTAAAAGTTATTATGAATGTTTAGGATCTCCCATAATGATGTTTCCACATGGACAGTGAGCCCTAACTGGAACCCCGTCCGTCTTCCCTGCCTACTTACAGTGCAAGCCCTAGGCGGCAAGTCCGCAACTGGTCGACATTCCCTACTCTGCTACAGTGTAAGACAGACACATACAGCGATAGAACAACACAGAGATGGCATCTTACAGGAATGGCTCAGAAATGGAAGGACATAACAGTACAAAATCGCAGAGGGTAGTCACAAAGCTAAGCCAAAATCAGAACCAGACGGGAAGCACAGTATCAAATCGCAAGGCAGAGAGTGGTCAAAGGCAAGCCAAGGTCAACAACAATATTAGCAGTCCACACACACAAAGAACCAGAACCAGGAGCACAGCTAGGGAGTCTGAATCGATCACTGGCAAACGTGTATGGCCATGAAGGGGTTTAAAAAGAGTCCCAAAATCAATACCTGATAGGTCCATGACTTAGTACCCATTAGTCAGACACAGAACACAGGAACAGTAGAGATGAATAATCAAGCACTTCTAGTTTTCCTCCAGCACACCCCTGCTGCGGAGAGAAACAGACCATTGCATCCTATTGCTAGGGATGCTGTTGTGTCACCAGGGGCCTGGCTTTGCAGCACATCTCTCCTAGTGCGACTAGAGGGGGGATCTCGATGCTGGATCACTAACAGGTAAGTTTGTGAAAACTGATTTATAGAAAAGGATTTTGAGGGGGCATTTGGGACCTCCCATGAGAATTTAGACACTTAGATTTTAGGCTCTCCCACAAAAATTGATTCTAAGGACTCTTGAAGGATGTTCTACAATGGTTTAATATCAAAGGCTCTTTTCAGTGGTTTAGAAGCTTTCAACAACGACTGACACAGAGGGATCTTGAGGGGTTTTAGGATCTCCCATGAGGATTCATGCAGAAGACTCTAAGTTTTCAGGCTTTCCCACAAGAATTGGTACTGAGGACTCTGGAGGAATGTTCCACAATAGTTTAATATAGAAGGATGTTTTGAGGAGTTTTAGAACCTGTCAACATATATATTTTGAGGGGTTTTAGGAACTTCCTTGAAGATTCATGCATAAAGCTTGAGAGCAAAGATTGGTTCTGAAAGCTCTTGAGGGGTGTTTAGTACTACCCACAAAGATTTATGCAGAAGGCTCTTGAAGGGTTTTGAGACCTCCATCAAAGACTGATATGGAAGGCTCCTGAGGACTTTTAACACCTTTGACAAGGATTGATACTGAAGCTGCTTGAGGGATGTTTAGGACCTCCCATAAAGATTGATACAGAAGGATCTTGAGGGGTGTCAAGAAAACTTTTCTGCTCCAGACCACCAAGAATGCTAACATTAACAACCTACTGCCCATTAGGGATGCTGACATTAATCCCTTACTGCCAATAATCTAGTGGATATTGCGCATCCACTTCACCTGCTATACCCTTTGTATCACCACATGAGATCGCCGCAGGTACTTAAATTGTTTCTTGATCCACGGCGCGTTCCTCTCTCTCTGGCTGTGGTGGTTAAATCCACTGTACTTAAAGTTGGTATCTGATTGTGGAGCATGCTCTGGCCAGTGGCTAAGCTTAGTTCCTATACCCAAAAAGCTTGCGCTCCACAGGATCATCAGATGACCTCACTGTTGAGCTACAGGTGGCTGTGAGTGACAAACAACCAATGTGTTTTGGATAGATCGATATTTTTCATCAGGGATCCCCTTACTGCTCTAGACCACCAGGGCTTCTCACATCAATCCTCTTCTGCCCTAGACCACCAGGCATTTTGACATTGATTTCCAAAATACACTGGGCCATCAATGATGTTTGCATTGGCTCCATCAGGACCTAGACCACAATTGACGCTGGTATTAACCCTTTAACTACTGTAGACCACTAGGGTATTAGTATTAACCATAACACCATGGATATCAGATAATAAAGAGATGTATATGAATTCAATCACCTTAGATCACATACCCTTTTTCTTCAGACAATACTTTTGGGTGGAACAGTAACAGCTGCCATATTGGTTACCAGTGATTCTTCCGAAATAGATGTAACTAAGAAATCAATCATTAAATATGCTAACAGACTGACAGACGAGAACAACTTGATGATTTATATTTGTATTTTTTACGTCAAGGGGAAATGCTCTTTAAGCTGCCAAATTTCATTACATTCTACAACCATAGAGTCTTCAGCAACATCTGCCCTCCTGCACGTAACTCACAAGCAATGAATACAAAGAAGGCAATAACAACATTACCCAGGTGAACGGCGAAATCTCTCAAACATTAAGATACCAACTGCTAACTGGAAACTCCTACCCATTACAGCAAATTAAAGATTCAGACTTCTACGTTTAGGGTAATCTTTTGGGTAAAAAAAAAGTTATACAATCTGACTTTTTCTTCGGTTACTTCAAATTAACACAAAACAGAAGAAACTAAAAATAAGTGGAGAAAAGTACCAAGCAATGGACCTATAGTAATGACTCTTAAGAAAATGCCGTCAGTATGGGAGTCCTGAGACCCTAGTTTTGTTAATTAATCCAGCTAGCGGCTACTGGAAGTAGGAGGAGATGATAGGGCTACTGGTCAAGCCAAAATATGGCTTTCTCCATAATCCAAGTGGAAGTGCCATCATTGTCTCTAAAGCATCACCTCCTCAAGTGGTCACATGAAGGTCTTATCTTCTGTCTTCCAGACTTCTACATAACTTTGATTACAGTTAATCAAATTAATTAATCCAAAACTAAGTATGAGAATAATGGTGTAAGACGTCTTACAGATTCAACTGCAGTTATATGATATCTGAGAAGGGGTTGGAGACAGGGGTACCTTATTGCTTTGAGGATACATGCTATTTTGGCCTTAGTAACTGTTTTGCCCCAGTCCAGCTACAGCAGTGAGAAAAGTAGCTAACTGGAGGGTGAGGGCTGCTTTAGATGCTGCTATCTCCTGAATGGTAGCAGCTAGAAACATGCAACTGGTCTTGTTTGAAAGCTGATTGGTACAGTAACAGAGTAACAATGGTGCCATTTTGGGTTTTATATTCCTTAATTTATTAACTTGATCTGGGAGGCAGGGGCGTAAATTACATAGTGGCAGACCATGCGACTGCTATGGGGCCCAGGACAAGAGGGGGCCCAGTCTTAGTTGGGATCATCTCCTCTTCTACTGGAGGTGAAAACTTGGTCAGGACTCTACCCTCTAAAGGAACAACATTTAGCAAATATGGCAGTGGAAAAATGTCCCAAAGGGTCATTGAAAAGGGGTTTAGTCAGAAACCCTTCTGTCCGGTGTGGGGGCCTGGTCTGATCCTTGCTATGGGGCCCTTAGTTCTCTATGTATGCCACTGCTGGGAGGTGATAAATAAAACCCAATATTGGCATTGTATGTATACTTTTTAAATACTGCGCCATTCACCCAATGGCGTAAATAAGGGTGGGTTCGTATCAGCGTTAGGAATTCCGTTATAACATGGTAAGCCGTAATTTTGCAAAATGGATGCGGACCCATTCATTTCAATGTGGTTCCGTCCCGCGGCTCAGTGGAAAAGATAAAACATGTCCTATTCTTATCCGCAATCGCGAACAAGAATACAGCTGGTATTCATGTTTTGAGGATCCGCAAAGGACTACGGCCGTCTAAAGGGCCCTTATAAAGGAAAATAACAGAATTGTAAGATGGGAGTCAAAACAGAAACCTTTAGAGGCATTCCATTTCGATCCATCATAATCTATGGGCAAACATAACGGATCCATCTGGTTTCCGTTATCGAGGATGGAAAAGAAAGTCTGGTGGACTAATGTTTTAGGCCTCTTTCACACGAGCGTCACAGATTCAGTCTGGATGCGTTCAGGGTGCGTTCCGGAAAATCTGCACGCATCCGCACCAATCCGCATGCAATCGCAGTCAGTTTTGACTGCGAAGCGTTTTGATGCGTTTTTCACGCGCGTAATAAAAAACTGAATGTTTACAAACAACATCTCTAAGCAACCATCAGTGAATCACGCAGACTCATTCACTTCAATGGGGCCAGGGCTGCGTGAAAAACGCAGAATATAGAACATGCTGCGATTTTCACACAACGGCGAACTGATGCGTGAAAAACGTCGCTCATGTGAAAAGCCCCATTGAAATGAATAGGTCAGGATTCAGTGCGGGTGCAATGTGTTCGCATCACGCATTGCACCCGTGCGGAAATACTGCCCGTGTGAAAGGGGCCTTACCATTTTTTTTTTAATGTGTTTTTTCTGTCACCACATCCTTAGAGCCGTACCTTATTTCCTTTTTTTCAACAGACCGGTGTTGGCAAGATGAGATGTCATGTCCATTGAATGTATTCTAGGATACATACGACTTTTATCTCTTTTTAATCAGGCGTACTAATTATGCATATACCAAATATGTATAGATTTAATTTTTTTTATACTTTTTTTATAGTTTTGTAGTACAGTACATTATGGACCCAGCAATGCTTTATTATGCAAAAAATATTGGCAGGCTGCCAACTTAATATAGATGGAAAGCAGGAGATTTATCAATGTATATATGCCGGTTTTCTGGTGTGAATACATTGAGAAATGTGCTGCTCAGAATAAGCTCCCTATTTATGGCACAAAAGCCGAATAACATGGGTGAGGCCAAGGGTGACTTTTTAATTACAATTATTTTAATTAATAATTTGTCCACTTAATTAAAAAAATGAAAATTCATCAGAAATCTGGGGCATTCTGCATTGCCTGGGAGTGATTGACACACGCACATGTATTGGAAAACTGGGATGGGGCAGGGGGGCCCATATCTGTGTATACCACTGGTTGTGGGGGGACAATTATGATGTCGCACACTGTGACACACCATTGCTGCATTTAAAGAGGACCTTTCAGCAGCTTCTTCCTGTCTGTGACATGGTCCGCTGCAATTGGACCACACCACAGCCAGGGGTGCACCACCAATGAGGCCAGGTGAGGCGATCGCCTCAGGCAGCACCGAGTAGGGGCAAGAGGGGGGCAGCGGAAGGGCCATGGGCAATGAGTGGTTTCATTGTGGCAAAGGGGTTAGGTTAAGAAATTGGCATGGGGGGGGATTGCTGTTTCAGTTTTCGGCTCAGGCAGCAGAAAGGCTAGGTGTACCCTGACCACAGTCAGGGAAAAGGAGACCCCCCATTGAGAAACCCTGGCATCTTCTCCTCCCTGTATTGATGCTATTGATTTGCATACAGGGCGGCAAAACAAAAGGGATAAGAAAGAAAATAGCGATATCACATCTCCTAATCTTGGCCTACAGTGCCAGGTATTAGTAACATAGTAACATAGTTTATAAGGCCGAAAAAAGACATCTGTCCATCCAGTTCGGCCTGTTATCCTGCAAGTTAATCCAGAGGAAGGCAAAAAACCCCTATGAGGTAGAAAAAATTTTCCCCACTTTAGGAGAAAAAATTGCTCCCTGGATCAACGACCCCTCTCTAGTAACTATAACCTGTAATATTATTACCTCCAGAAATACATCCAGGCCCCTCCTGATCTCTTATAGTGAACTTACAGTCATGGCCAAAAGTTTTGAGAATGACACAAATATTATGTTTTCACATGATCTGATGTCAGACAGCTGCTGCCAAGGCCAATAAGATAATGGGTTGTATCAAAAGGGGTATAGATGCCGGTGATGAGAACATAGTCCTGCCACTTTACACATCACTAGTCAGACCACACATGGAGGACTGTGTACAGTTCTGGGCTCCTGTGAACAAGGCAGACATAGCAGACCTGGAGAGGGTTCAGAGGAGGGCAACTAAAGTAATAACTGGAATGGGTGGACTACAGTACCCAGAAAGATTATCAAAATTAGGGTTATTCACTTTAGAATAAAGACGACTGAAGGGAGATCTAATAAGTATGTATAAATATATCAGAGGTCAGTACAGAGATCTCTCCCATCATCTATTTATCCCCAGGACTGTGACTGTGACGAGGGGACATCCTCTGCGTCTGGAGGAAAGAAGGTTTGTACACAAACATAGAAGAGGATTCTTTACGGTAAGAGCAGTGAGACTATGGAACTGTCTGCCTGAGGAGGTGGTGATGGTACA
This sequence comes from Rhinella marina, assembly GCA_900303285.1. Lineage (NCBI taxonomy): Eukaryota > Metazoa > Chordata > Amphibia > Anura > Bufonidae > Rhinella > Rhinella marina. Next base: position 106,373 of record ONZH01010442.1, read on the forward strand.
GTCATGGCCAAAAGTTTTGAGAATGACACAAATATTATATTTTCACATGATCTGCTGCCCTCTGGTTTTTATGTGTGTTTGTCAGATGTTTTTATCACATACAGAAATATAATTGCAATCATATTATGAGTAACAAAAGCTTATATTGACAGTTAGAATGAGTTAATGCAGCAAGTCAATATTTGCAGTGTTGACCCTTCTTCTTCAGGACCTCTGCAATTCTCCCTGGCATGCTCTCAATCAACTTCTGGACCAAATCCTGACTGATAGCAGTCCATTCTTGCACAATCAATGCTTGCATTTTGTCAGAATTTGTAGGTTTTTGTTTGTCCACCCGTCTCTTGATGATTGACCACAAGTTCTCAATGGGATTAAGATCTGGGGAGTTTCCAGGCCATGGACCCAAAATCTCTATGTTTTGTTCCCTGAGCCATTTAGTTATCACCTTTGCTTTATGGCATGGTGCTCCATCATGCTGGAAAAGGCATTGTTGATCGCCAAACTGCTCTTGGACGGTTGGGAGAAGTTGCTCTCGGAGGACATTCTGGTACCATTCTTTATTCATGGCTGTGTTTTTAGGCAAGACTGTGAGAGAGCCGATTCCCTTGGCTGAGAAGCAACCCCACACATGAATGGTTTCAGGATGCTTTACAGTTGGCATGAGACAAGACTGGTGGTAGCGCTCACCTCGTCTTCTCCGAATAAGCTGTTTTCCAGATGTCCCAAACAATCGAAAAGGGGATTCATCAGAGAAAATGACTTTACCCCAGTCCTCAGCAGTCCACTCCCTGTACCTTTAGCAAAATATCAGTCTGTCCCTGATGTTTTTTCTGGAGAGAAGTGGCTTCTTTGCTGCCCTCCTTGAGACCAGGCCTTGCTGCAAGAGTCTCCGCCTCACAGTGCGTGCAGATGCCCTCACACCTGCCTGCTGCCATTCCTGAGCAAGCTCTGCACTGCTGGTAGCCCGATCCCGCAGCTGAAACACTTTTAAGAGACGGTCCTGGCGCTTGCTGGTCTTTCTTGGGCGCCCTGGAGCCTTTTTGGCAACAATGGAACCTCTCTCCTTGAAGTTCTTGATGATGCGATAGATTGTTGACTGAGGTGCAATCTTTCTAGCTGCGATACTCTTCCCTGTTAGGCCATTTTTGTGCAGTGCAATGATGACTGCACGTGTTTCTTTAGAGATATCCATGGTTAACAGAAGAGAAACAATGATGCCAAGCACCAGCCTCCTTTTAAAGTGTCCAGTGGTGTCATCCTTACTTAATCATGACAGATTGATCTCCAGCCCTGTCCTCATCAACACCCACACCTGTGTTAATGGAGCAATCACTGAAACGATGTTAGCTGGTCCTTTTAAGGCAGGGCTGCAATGATGTTGAAATGTGTTTTGGGGGATAAAGTTCATTTTCTAGGCAAATATTGACTTTGCAAGTAATTGCTGTTAAGCTGATCACTCTTTATAACATTCTGGAGTATATGCAAATTGCCATTATAAAAACTGAAGCAGTAGACTTTGTAAAAATTAATATTTGTATCATTCTCAAAACTTTTGGCCATGACTGTATACTGTACTGTCCTCTTCTGTTTTAATTACTTTACACAGTTTACTGTCATGTTGATTTTAGAAAGTACAAACTGATGAAAGGTCCTCTTTAAGGGGCAAAATGACGAGATCAGAGTCATCTCCAATTCCAACCACTGCATTAGAGTGTATGTTATGGCTGACACCAACTGCTCATGGATGGCGCTTGCAGAAATCCATGTGCCAGTCTACACCATCTACAGTATCTTTATTACTCCCATAGACTTGAATGGTAATGTGCCCACCTCTGCTACCCCTTATAGCTCCGAGTCAGGTGGTCCGGGTTCCATAGCTGGGATGGAGCCTCATCTTAACCTGGTAAATAATAGAGAAGGCGAGGAATGCTGGAGTAATTTGATGGATGGACATGTGCCGTGAAATTGAATGGTTATTATTTGTGAGTACTGCGGAGGTCCGCCGCCCCGTGAGCAGCTCTCTATGTATTATTCATGCCTCTATTAGGCCGGGTCAGTGAGCCGCAGCGTGCAGGTGAGATGATGCTGATCTGTGATTCTGTAAATGTCTGCTTATTTAAGTTACATTTTATTTGATCTCTTTACGCCTCGTGAATAGGAAATACAACGTGAAATTACTAATAAATATTTTATTCGCTGTCTTTAATAATATATGCCGAGCATTGTATTTGGGAAGTATACAGTGTGTCCATGTAAATTCTGTTCTGTCCTGTGTATTCATCATAGAGGAATATCTATATCTATCTATATATCTTTCTATCTATCTATCTATCTATCTCATTATCTATCTATCTATCTATCTTTCTACATATCTATCTATCTATCTCATTATCTATCTATCTATCTATCTATCTATCTATCTATCTATCTATCATTATCTATCTAGCATTATCTATCTATCTATCTAAATGTCAGATTGCTGGAAAATTTGTCATGCAGTTATATCTCAGGCAGACATGTAAATCATTACATGTGGTCTGATTGGTTCTCATAGGCTACTTTCGGGTAGTGTACCTCTTGGTGAGAGTTAATCCAGGTTCTGTTTGTTATCAGACAATGGTCAGGTTGGAGTATGAAGGGCTTGTTGTGAGCGCTTCAATCCTGCCTTTGCTATGGAGGACACACTGTCCCAACTGCTGGTGTGAAGATCTGGGGAGCCATCATATACGACGTCGTCCACCCCAGTAGTGATACGAGGGACACTAACAGCTCAGCAGAACATCCTGCCACCACATGTGTTCCTCTCATGGCAGGGCTTCCAACTGGCATTTTCAGTAGGATGATGCCACCCGCACACAGCAAGGTATTCCTAGGAATGTCTCCTCCAGATTACAGCACTTCCATGGCTGCCCAGTCACCAGATTTATCTCCAATCCAGCATTTATGGGACCAGCTAGGACGCCAGCTTCTGCAAACAATGAGTCTGCAGGATGTGCAGGCCCAGCTGTAACATCTATGGGCAAATGTGTCGCAGGATACCATACAGAACCTGTATGCCTCCGTGCCCAACCGTATCTCATCTTGTATCCAGGCTAGAGACCATATCTCATCTTGTATCCAGGCTAGAGGCCGTATCTCATCTTGTATCCAGGCTAGAGGCCGTATCTCATCTTGTATCCAGGCTAGAGTCTGTATCTCATCATGTATCTAGGCTCAATGCTGTATCTCATCTTGTATCTAGGCTAAAGGCCATATCTTATCATATCTGCAGGCTACAAGCTGTATCTCATATTGTATCCAGGCTAGAGGCCGTATTTCATCTTGTACCTCATCTTGTACCTTATCTCACCTTGTGTAAAGGCTAGAGACCGTATCTAATCTTGTATCCAGATTAGAAGCTGTATCTCAACTTATATCAAGGCTAGAGGCTGTATCTCATCTTGTATCCAGGCTAGAGGCTGTATCTCATCTTGTATCCAGGATAGAGGCCTGTATGTCATCTTGTATCTCATCTTGTATCCAGGCCAGAGTATGTGTATCATCCTGTATCTAAGCTAGAGGCTTCATCTCATCTTGTATCTCATCTTGTATCCCGGATAGAGACCATATCTCATCTTGTGTAGAGGCTAGAGAGCGTATCTCATCTTTTATCCAGGCTAGAGGCCGTATCTCATCTTGTATCCAGGTTTGAGGCTGTATCTCATCTTGTGTCCAGGCTAGAAACCATATCTCATCTTGTATCCAGGCCAAAGTCTGTATCTCATCCTATATCAAGGCTATAGGCCGTATCTCATCTTGAATCTCATCTTGTATCCTGACTAGGAGCTGTATCTCATCTTGTATCCAGGCTGGAGGCCATATCTCATTTTGTATCCAGGCTAAAGGCCGTATCTCATCTTATATACAGAATAGAGGCCCTATCTCATCATGTCTTGGACGCAAAAAGAGGGAACAATGATCATGCTGAACCCTGTCATTTCACCCCTCAGATGTCGCGATCACTGCATCCATGAGGTAAGGCAGAGGGATGCGGCTCGCACTGCTTTCCAAACGGAGCCCCTGCAGTCATGGTTACTATGACAGCCTGGGCCCTGCTGAGGCTTCCCAGGGCTGTCATGGTTACCTCCTTGCTAAGCTATGCACGAAGCACAGCTCAATAGGGAGCACTTCAAAAATTAAAATAGGCCCAGTAAGGGGTTAAGATACAATATTAATTGGTTCCAGGACGACCATTGTGTGATGAAACCATTGTAACTTGAGTAATCAGTTCCAAAGCGCCAAAATGTCATCCAAGATAAGAGAAAATGAAGATTTAAGAAAAATAAGCATATAACTAAGACGGATAAAACAAGTCCTTACATATAACAGTCAGTAATAGCTGCTAACTAGGAACTAATACAGTTATTTTACCAGAGAAGTGGCCTTGAATGGTTGGATCTGAACTCCTTCTTGGCATTTTTTTCTATCAGCATACTTAATACCTCGAACAAAATGCAGCACAGTTTAGCGGTAGTTAAAGGTAGGGGTAGGGTAGAGATAAAGTTGCTTGTATTCACCCAGCGTGGCCTAGGTGGCACAGGAGAGATCATTTTCTTCCTTCTGGAGAAAACCCGTTTTGCATACTTGGCGAATTGTTCAAAAGGCTCTCCACAAGGAAAATCAGTGTCTTCCAAGTGACAGAAGAAGAGAGCTGAAAGACTACCGTCAAAATAATTTAGAAAAAATGATTTTCCTCAGGATAGGTCATCAGTTTCACATTGGCAAGGGTCCATGTCCTGGCACCCCCACCGACCATCTATTCCAGGGAGCCGCCGCACTCACCGGAGCTCTGGTTATGTTTTCCAGGATAACCCCTTTAAAGACCTAATAACCAACCTTCGAGAACACTCCCTTAACTATTAAATCTTAAAACTCTTAAGCATTATAGTCTGAGTAACAGAAGTTAATTTTCATGGTAACCGGCGTCTGTGAGGAGCTAATGGAGTTTGGCCTTGTTTAGCGATGATTATATCAGGAGGCAATTACAACAGGGCTATTAAAAACGGGAAAATAATTCAATACATATGTTAAGCAGGGATCTTCTTCTCGCCCCATAGATAATTGTTCTAATTTATTCTTCCAAGAAATGAGATGCCCAACAGAGGGAGGGCAACACAGGTTATATTCTAATGTCAAAGCAAATAGGATTAACCGCATAATATTAAAATGTTTATTAAAAATAACTGTGAGACGACGGCGTCCGATGTCATCCAGGGGATCGCGTAGAATACTAATGAATTCAACTCGAATCAGAGACGAGCAGTCAAGAAAAAGAATGAGTGCACCACTGGTGATGAAGGAAACACAGAGGAGGCAAAGGTCACGTCACCACCCATCGTTATATTAGGGACTATATTAGGGGTCCTCTGTTATAGGTGTTCTCTGAGAATAAAGAAAATAAAAATACTATATAATATTACTTAGGGAGCAATCATTAGGAGAAACAAAATGGCTGCCGCCCTATTAGTACACACAAAACCTGTCCTAATCACACAAGAGGACAAGTTACTTCAGAACACTGAGGTAAAGAGCTGCCTCATCCTCCTCTCTGCTCTGACTGTCAGGGATTATGATCCTGAATACAGCTGATAAGATCTTCAGCTGAATCTTTGTAGGAATGGAGTTCATGAGGAGACATAAAGTACAAAGAGGATGGACAGGACAGACTGTGGTAATGTGAGGCTGTCGTAAGGGAGGCTGCACAAGTGCTGCTGCTCATCAACCACATCTCCACCCTCCTCTCGTTACTTCATGTCTCCTCATGAACTCCATTCCTACAGAGATTCAGATGAAGATCTCATCAGCTGTATTCAGGATCATAATCCCTGACAAGCAGAGCAGAGAGGAGGATGAGGCAGCTCTTTACCTCAGTGTTGTGAAGTAACTTGTCCTCCTGTGTGATTAGGACAGGTTCTGTGTATACTAATAGGACGGCAGCCATTTTATTTCTACTAATGATTGCTCCCCAGACAAAAGGAGCCGTTATAACTAATGAAATTTTATTTAGGAATATATTTATAATAAAGTAATATTTAAGTATTTTCATTTTCTTAATTCCAGGAGAACCCCTTTAAGGACTGTTATCTCTTAAACAAATAGAGGGCAAAGTCGAGCTTCTCTTGCTCTGAAGGACCTGTCCTGTATTATAAAGATAACCCACAGATATTAATGGTCACTGTGTAATGCTTCATGCAATGCCTCATCTCCCTGTGGTGGTGCTGAAATTGAAGGGGTTGTTCAACATTTTGATGTTGATGGCCTATCCTCAAGTGATCGGTGGGCGTCCAACTTCTGGGACACAGATCAGCTGTTTGATGTAGTCTCTTCCTAGCCCAGTGATGTCCCGTTCATTGATCGCATGGCCTAGGACCAACTCCCATTCAAGTAAATGGGCCTCAGCTGCAATACCGAGCAAGGCCACTAGCCAATATACGGTGCTGTGCTTGGTGAGCCATGAGAAAGCTACACTAGACAGACGCATTGCAGTGTATTATATTAGGGATCTCCTACTAGGACTAAAAAAAGTGAAATACAATAACATCCACAAAAAATTTATTTTTTCCATTCAAAAATGCTTTATTAGGTCAAATATCTATATGAAAACTATACATAGTTGGTATTGCTGCATCCGCAATCCTCCGCACCATAAAAGTAACATATTATTTATCCCATATGGTGAATGCTGGAAAAAGAAGCTAAACATAAATGCCATAAATGGTTGGTTTTGGGTCAACTCGTCTCCAAAAAAAATGTAATAAAAAGTGATGAAAAATCCATACATATCACAAATGAGTGCAAATGAGAACTACAGATGGTCTGGTAAAAAAATAAACCTCACATAGCTCGGAAAATTTAAAAAGTTACGGACTTTAGAACATGAAGACACAAAAACTTTTTTTTTGTTTTTGTTGATTTTTGTTGATTTTTTTTTGTAATTTTCTAAAACAGTATCTTATTTGTATAAAAGCAGTGAAACATAAAAAAACTATAGAAATTTGGTATCACCGTAATCTTATTTTCTGCAGAATAAATCAGCAGAAGTGAATGGAGTAAGCAGCTCCTGCCACTACAACATGGATGGAACTCTTTGGCTTTGGTGCCTATTTCTGGCCTTGAAGCTACCGCCAAACAGATGATCATCAGGGTTAAGCCTCATTCACACGTCAGTGTTTCACGGACGTATTCTGTACCTGTTCTCCACGGACAGCACACGTCCCCATTCATTTCAATGTGTGTGTTCAGACATCAGTGTTTCATCACGCTCCGTGGTTCCGTTTTTTTAGCACGGATGCATGTTCTATCTTGATCCGTGTTCCCGGATCCCTCACGCCCATTATAGTCAATGAGTCCGTGAAAATCACGGATCCCTCACGGAGGTCATCCGTGTTGCATCCGTGTTTCACGGATCATTAAGAAGAGATGCTTTGAAAATTATTTTTCAGCTATTCAGTGTCAGTGAAACACGGATGCAACACGGACGACCCAACACGGATCCTTCACAGACAGCTTCACGGATGCCTCACTGACCACCTGCTCACGGATTTGAGCACGGACACTGACGTGTGAATGGGCTTTACGGGGTGTCGGGCCCCTGACGATCTGATATCGATGGACTAGAAATAGGTCATCAATTGCTAAATCCTAAAGAACTCCTTTCACAAAATTTAGTCAATGAGTTAGAAGCATGCCAAAATTGTGCCAAGGAAATATACAAATCTTCCTTCAAAAAAGTCCACACAGAGCTACGTCAACAGAAAAATAAAAATGTACGGTTTTTGCAATGAGGCAACGAAAAAGAAGGACAAAAGAAGGACAAAAATCACACGTCCTTAAGTCCAACATAGACCACGTCCTTAAAGGGGTATTCTCAACTCGCTTGAATATGCCCCCATTGTCTTATAGGTGTGGGTCCCCCGCTGGGACCCGCACCTATATAGAGATCGGAAGGGGGAGCGCTGTGCCTGGAGGACCCCAGGTTTCCCGCATGCGCAGTGCGCCCTCCTTTACTTTGGGGGCTCCGTTCTCGATATAGGTGCAGGTCCCAGCAGTGGGATCCGCACCTATAAGACAATGGGGGCATATCCTAGCGATAAGCCCCCATTGTCTAAGATGAGAATACCCCTTTAAAGGGGTTATCCAAGAGTATAAATTTCCCCCATATGCTCCGGCCCCCCCACACTGAATATACTTAACCTGCTCCTGGCGTCACTCATGGTCCCCGCACTGCCGCTGCTGCTTCTCCCCGTGTGCGGATGAAAACATCCAGTGTCGGGGGGCAGCAGTCAATGGCAGTCAGGACGGGGATGCGCCTCCCTAGTATCCGCGCACGGGAAGAAGCAGCAGCGGCGGTCCGGGGACCAGGAGCAGCGCCCGGAGCGGGGTAAGTATATTCAGTTTGGGGGGCCCGGCATATGGGGGGAATTTTATACTCTCAGATAACCCCTTTAAAGGGTTATTCCCACTGCTAGGATATGCCATCAATATCAGACAGGTTCGGGTCCCACGTCTGGGACCTGCCCCTATCTCCAGAACAGGGCCCTCGAAGTGAAAGAGAGCACACCGCTCATGTACGATGTGTACACCATTCAGTGCTATGGCCAGTTCAAAAATAGCTAAGCGAGCGTGCTCTGCTATTTTCGGAAGTCCAATAGCGATGAATGGAGAGCGCACCCCGTATACACGGCCACTTATATACACCACACAGCTGGCTCGGCTATTTTTGAAACTCCCATAGCAGTGAATGGAGGGTGGTCGCACATACACAGCGCAATCTCTGTTCCCCACTATGGTACTTCCAAAAACAGCCAAGAAAGCAGTTCACTCTCCTTCACTTAAGGGGGCCCTTTCTGGAGATAGGCGCGGTTCCCAGAAGTGGGACCTGCAGCTGACATCCTAGCGATATGCCATCAATGTCTGAAATGGGAATACCTCTTTAAGAGGAGCTTACTGCAAAAGGCTTCATAAAGCTCCGCATTTAACTCACTGACATAAATCAAAAGTCAATGAGCTCCCCCTAGTGGTCACTGCGGGTAGTCTGAAACTTGGAATGAAGGAAAGCTGCCAAAGCAGTTCAGTGTCAGTGTTTTAATCAATTTAGAGTCAGACTCCAAGAGCAATAACCTTTTACATTTTCATTAGCTTATTTTTTTGCCAGATGAGTTGCATCTAAATCTTATTAAATTGTATTAACTCTTTATGGGGGAAGAAATTAGAAGAAAAAAAACATGAATTCTGATATTATCTTTTTACGTTAAGTTTCACCATGTGGTATAAATAACCTTTTATCTTTATCTTGCAGGTTAGCATTCTAGTATTCTGGCAAATCCTAATATGCTTCCATACTTGACAGACCAAAGGCCAATGTTAAGCAGTGACCGGCATACTGCAATCACGTGGTCCGACGGATTTGACAGAGGACATTATTGACCATGGCATCTAAGGGGTTAATCCTTGCCATTGCAGTGGGACCCCAGCTGTATATTAGAGCCAGCTATCGATGGTGCTTGTACAGCGTCGATTCTACCGCCCCCTGATTGCTGCACACAATGGGGTGATTGTCCCTCTTGGTCACATTAACACATCATTTCCCTGAGATTTTTCCATTAGTGTCCTGAGGCAGAAACAGCACGAAAGTGCAATGGAGAACGATATTACTGAAATCACATAGTTCCACAGGCGAAATTGGGCAAGGTTTATGTCAGCCCCGCCCATAAATGTATGTTACCGGTTCAATTCTAGGTATTCCCAAGGCCGGTCTTGTACACCCCGGAATTTACCAACTACAATTTTGGTTAAGCATGCATGTTAGCCTTGCTGTTACCCTGAGGAAGCCCCCGAGTGCAAATGCAAAACCTTTAACAGCCCCCAACTACTGCGTGCAGTTTACAATACCGGGTCTTTGAGCACCCTCAGGCTTCAGACCATGTCTTCTACCTCTGCGCCCCAATATCATACTTAATATTTAAAATGTCAAAAGTGGGACCATTTAAACTCTATACCCGGATGCCCCATAATAATAACTTTTGGATGGGATTTTCACAATCGGGTACATAAGATTGTACTGGGACTGCTGGAGATAATACATGGCAAATATCACTGAAATAGTCATTTTCCTACAAAAGCCTTTTTTTCCATTTGTACTTTTGACAACTATCTATGAAATAAAACCGCCAGTCAAAATACAGCAATTTAAAGGGTCTGTCCGGTTTTATGTAAAGGGTTCTCCATTGTGGAGACTACCCTGTTGTCACAAGAATCTGTTAAATATAATGTAATCACATGGTGTCCTACTGCTGGAACCCCTTGTGACCGTCTGTAGTCTGTGGGGAAAGCCAGCAGCAAGTGCTCAGTTCAACTGCAGCACCACCACAGGGCAAATGAAGTATTACACTGTTCTCATTGAAATCAATGACTTAGGTCCTCCAGAGGGAGCTCTTTGTAGCTGTCCTCCACTCTGGTTATGTTTTTTTTTTCATCTAGATGGATTTAAAATACTGAACTAATTGATTTAATAATTTATCTTTATAGAAATCTTTTTTTCCAAATACTCTGTTCTGTAGAAACCGCTGTACATTTTTCCTGCAGCTGGCTCTGAAATATAGTAAGAATAAGAAATACTATGACATGCATAGAAGTATTGCATAGACGGGTCACCTGCAGTGGGGTCCTGAACAGGACGCCCCCTTTATGATGTCTATAGGCAACAATAGGACATATGAAAGAGGATTGTCTTTACAACATTAGGTCTTTATGCAGAGTACTGGCCCGCAGGGGAGGCATGGTGGTGGTGTTTGAGAGGATGGGAAGTGGTGGCAGCAGCTACATAAGTGGTGGTAGTCTTTAAGGTGGCTGACCCTGCTCCAGCACTCCAACAGCACTCCAAGACCGAGTGTAAGTAGAGGGACGCAACTCTTCTTTCCTTCGGGTACACCTATGACTTTGGAGCCTTCTGCTTGGTGGTGGCTGGAGTGCCCTTGTTGGTGAACTGGTAGTAGGGTGCAAGGCAGGAGGGCAGGTATTGAGCCAGCGGATGGTGGAGGCAATTACCTGCTTGCTTGACAGTCTCACTACTTCGAGATGACAGGTGACAAAGTTCTCAAGTATATAACATGGCAAGCATTTCCCCCAAAAAAAGTCTGTGCATAGTGGGTAAGCAGTATGAGGATCCCCTCTAAGATACATAATCTTTTCAATTGACCTTTTATTAAAGGTGTGTAGATCCTTTCTCAATATATCTGCAGTACCCAACTGCAGGGTGCAGTCCTAGAATGGATGGCCATTAATCCCAGTAGTGGGGCAGGCGCCAGAGATAATATAACCACAAGCAGCAAAGTCCAAATGTGTGTTATCTTTACTCTCTTAGTTCAAGAACTGTCCATGGTGGCACAAGCCACATTTGTCATTATTATACAGTACCTAAATTTTAATAAACCTACATAAATAAAGACACGACACAAATAGCTTTTTTGGAAAAATGTTGGCCATGATATTTTTATTAAGGGTAACCTAAAAACCAATAAATAAAAAACCAATAAATAAATATTAAAAACCATCAATTAATAAATGAAACACCATTGTTAAACCCTTCAACGCCGGGCCTGTTTTCACCTTCCTGCCCAGGCCATTTTTTGCTAATCTGACATGTGTCACTTCATGTGGTAATAACTTTGGAACACTTTTACTTATCCAGGCCATTCTGAGATTGTTTTCTTGTCACATATTGTGCTTCATGACAGTAGTAAATTTGTGGCAAAATAGTTCATTTTTATTTATAAAAAAATACCAAATTTAGCAAAATGTTTGAAAAATTTGCACATTTCCAAATTTCAATTTTTCTACTTTCAAAATACATAGTAATACCTCCAAAAATAGTTATTATTTTACATTCCCCATATGTCTACTTTATGTTGGCATCATTTTATAAATGTCATTTTACTTTTTTCTGACGTTAGAAGGCATAGAAGTTTAGAAGCAATTTTTCAAATTTTCATTAAAATTTCCCAAACCATTTTTTTAAGCACCAATTCAGATATAAAGTGATTTTGAGGGGCATACGTAATGGAAACCACCCATAAATGACCCCATTTAAGAAACTAAACCCCTCAAATTATAAAAAAAACTGCTGTTACAAAGTTTGTTAACCCTTGAGGTGTTCCACAAGAATTAAAGGAAAATGGGGGTGAAATTGCAAAATTTCACTTTTTTGGTAGATTATTCATGTTAATATTTTTTTTCTTGCAACACAGCAAGGGTTAACAGCAAACTAAACCTCAATATACATTGCTCTGATTCTGCAGTTTACAGAAATACCCCATATGTGGTGGTAAACGTCTCTATGAGTTTGTGGCAGTGGTCAGAAGGAAAGGAGCGCCATACGAATTTTGGAGGCAGATTTTGCTAGAATGGTTTTTAGGCACCATTTTGTAATTGAGAGACCCTGACGTACCCCTACAGTGGAAACCCTCAAAAAGTGACCCCATTTTGGAAACTACACCCTTCAAAGAATATATTAAGGGGGGTACTGACCACTTTGACCCCCTAAGCGTTTTACAGAATTTGGAAACACTTGACTGTGAAAATCAAAAGTTTCATTTCTTCCAATAAAATGTTGCTTTAGCCCCAAATTTTTTCATTTTGACAAGGGGTAACAGGAGAAAAGCACCCCATAATTTGTTCCCCATTTTCTCCTGAATACGGCAACACCCCATATGTGGTGGTAAACTGCTGTGGGGGCACATGGCAGGACTCAAAACAGAACGAGCGCCATATGGATTTTGCAGAACAGATTTTGATGGATTGGTTTGCGGGAGCCACTGATTTTTATTTTTTTGAGTGATTGTCTTATGTGGGGGCTCATTTTTTGCGGGATGAGGTGACGTTTTCATTGGTACCATTTTGGGGTACATAAGACTTTTCGATTGCTTGGTATTACACTTTTTGTTAGTCAAGGTGAAATAAATAGCTGTTTTGGCATAGTTTTTAAAAAAATTTTTTTACAGCATTCACCAGAGAGGGCAAATCATGTGATATTTTTATAGAGCCGGTTGTTATGGACGCGGCAATAACCAATATGTCTACCATTTTTATTAAATTTTACACATTAGATTTATTTTTGAACAGAATAAAATCTTTTTTTTTGTGTTGCTATTTTCTAAGAGCCATATTTTTTTATTTTTTGTGCGATTGTCTCAGGTAGGGTCTCATTTTTTGCGGGACAAGATGACGGTTTGATTGGTACAATTTTGGGTTAAATACACCTTTTTGATCACCTGCTATTACACTTTTTGTGAGGCAAGAGGGAAAAAAATGGCTGTTTTGGCATAGTTTTTTTTTTTTAAATTTGCAGCATTCACCTGGGGGGCCATCTCATGTAATATTTTTACAGAGCAGGTTGCTACGGACGTGGCGATATCTAATATGCCTAACATTTTTATTTTTGGAAAGTTTTACACATTAGATTTATTTTTGATCAGAATAAAATCTTTTTTTTTGTGTTGCCATTTTCTGAGAGCCATATTTTTTTAATTTTTCGGGCGATTGTCTCAGGTATGGTATCATTTTTGCGGGACAAGATGACGGTTTGATTGGTACCATTTTGGGTTAAATACACCTTTTTGATCACCTGCTATTACACTTTTTGTGAGGGACGGTGACCAAAAAATGGCTGTTTTGGCACTGCTTTTTTGGGGTTTTTTTTTACTGCGTTCACCTGGCGGGATGGATGATGTTATATTTTTATAGAGCCAGTCGATACGGATGCGGCGATACCTAATATGTCTTAATACATAATATGTCCTAATATTCTTTTTTCCCCTTTTTTTTACAATTTTTTTAACTTTATTTTAGGAAAAGTGTACTTTTTTTTTACTTGAAACTTATATTTTTGTAAAACTTTATTTTTTTCACTTTTTTCCCACTTTATTTAACTTTTGGGGGTTTGATCCCCTTAACAATGCAGTACAATACTGTTGTATTGTAATGCATTGGCTGGAAGTTTATTACTCAATGTAATACACTTACAGCCTGCTTCCTGTGTGATCCAGGGGGCTGGATCGCACAGGCAAGCAGGGATAGCAGCCACGATGCCTAAGGAAGGCATCGGGCTGCTATCCAAGCCATCGGGTCCCCGTCACAGCAGCGCGGGGACCAGATGGACTCCCCTTCCTCCCGCCCGCATCGCATGTGCCGCGGTCATCACTGACCACGGCACATCGAGGGTTGATACGCCCGCATCAGTGAAAACACCAATGTGGGCGTACGCAGCAGGGGTCTAGCTACTGGGCTCCTGCACCCACCCGATCAGCGCGCCGCACTAGTACGGCGCTGGGCGGTAAGTCCCTTCCCGCAGGGTCGTAAATGTACAGCGCTGGTCGGGAAGGGGTTAAAAACCATATATCAGATGAACCAGTCCACCCAGCATTAGCTGGGTGAACACACTCCCTCTAAGAAAAACATTGCGACAAATCAAAAGAATATGATAAGGGAGGGAGGGTGGTCGCAGGTCTTCAGCTCTTCTGCGAACAGACGGCAATACCCCTGAGGAGCCACCTTTTAAAGCCAAATCTTCCCGCCATTGAGCTGCTCCTCCAATCAGTATCCAGGATTCTTCCTGCTTCAGAACCGGTCCCAACCACAAGAAACTTCTTCAGAACTGGCCAGGCACCTCACAGGATTTTCAACCTTGACAGGTAAGAACCACTGAAAATAAAAAAAGGGGGGTGGGGAGGACCAACACCACCACTACCTGCACAAAGGCAGGACAATAACCATAATTGTACCTACCCCTTTAAAGCCTCCCATTAACTAAAAAATGACAGTGGCTGAGCCACCATGATTTCCCCAAGCTATGGCTATGGGGGGCCCCTGCCATTTAGAGAGGTCCTTAGCCATCTGTAAAAAATTCAATGCTTCTCTCCCTCAGAGGAGATTCCTTAGTACAGTTGCTTTTCTGGCACAATAGTAGGGTAAATTTCTTATATGTGGAAGAAAAAAAATATCTGAAGAAAAAAAAACCTGGAAGTCTTTAGATTCAAACCTGGGATCTCTATATGCAAACTCACACACCACCAAGCTATAGCATTACCACATAGAGAAGCATGATTTTTCTATGCTTATAAGATAACACACATTACTGCTGTCTTTATAATCATACATTGTGCTTGTGAATAAAGCAGTGATATGTGTATTAGCTTTCTGAGCAGATTTCAGTGTGGTGAAGCTATAGTACATAGAGTATATGATAGGTAGATGTTAGGACACAGCACTTGAACACAGCTCTGCCCTCAGCCTGCTGTCTATCCCTGTCAATCAAAGGGAGGGGGGAGTGTGCAGAGCACAGGTGATGTTACAAAGCAGTGCTCAAAGGATTCAGCTCAGCCCCTTGGTGCTTGAACATGTGCATTTGCATATGAATAAAAGGCAAATATCTCTGCAGCTGTTTAGCGTACAGACAAAAAAAAGGTATTATTTTAATCAGCATGATGAGCCCTGCCAGGCAGTATGTCTGGTTTAATGGGGTTGATCCTGATGACAGAGGTGCTTTAATGAAGCAATACAATGCTTAGAACTGAACTGGTATATTAACGCACTATTACAATGCTTTGAACTGCATAATTTTAAATAGTAGCAAAATTGCAGCTGTTTTTTTTTTTTTTACAAAGAAAAAGCCACAATTGCGTAGCATAGCCAGCTAAATGTATGCTAGGGTTCTGGGATTGCCCAGGAATATGCCTATAAAACATTTATGAACTGTAGAACCTTCAGGTTTTTAAAAATAAAAAAGGCTGGCTGACTGCTAAAAAAAAAATATTTCTATAGGCACTGCTAGATTTTGGCTATGGCAGTGTGACGTTTTCCATTTGCAGCAGCTCTCAGTAAAAACAAAAAAACACACAGCACTGTGACGGACCCTGTATTTTCCCCATCTGATCCTAACCCCTGATTGACAGGCTGTCAGCAGGGCAAGTTTCTCTCCCTCCCAGGGTCATGTGATCCTCTTAGGGTGGCCACTTGCTTCACCCCAAAAAGGAGGATATGGCAGGCCATGCCCCAACTCCACTAAACCACGCCCCCAACTCTGCTAAGTCATACAAATCCCCCAGTAACGGTGCCAGGCAAAAAAAAAAAAAAAGAAATAAGGACCAGAAGGTGAGGTCCAGAGTGTTCCCCTCACTCTCAGTCAGTTTGTGGGTACAGTATACCCTTAGGATTGCCACTTTTCCCAATAAAAAATACCGGCCAAGTTAAGCCACACCCCAAAGACTGTGGCTCCCAATAATATTAATGCCCCCATTAGTGCTGCCCAGTAAGAGTAATTCCCTCATAAGCGCCCCCCAGGAAGAATAATGCCCAGATTAGTGAACCCTAGGAAGTATAATGCCACCCATTAGTGACCCAGTTAGAATACTGTCCCCCTTAGTGCCCCAAGTTAGAATAATGCCCCCATTAGTGTCTCCAGTTAGAATAATGCCCCTATTAGTGTCTCCAGTTAGAATAATGCCCCCTTTTGTGCCTCCAGTTAGAATGATGCCCCATTAGTGCCTTCAGTTAGAATAATGCCCCCATTAGTGCCTCCAGTTAGAATAATAGCCCCCATTTGTGCTCCAGTTTGAATAATGCCTCCCATTTGTGCCTCCAGTTAGAATAATGCCCCCAATTAGTGCCCCCAGTTAGAATAAAGCTCCCCATTAGTGCCCGGCTGTACCCTAAGACAGTGTAATGCTGCTGTCTGAGTGTGGAGCCACAGAAAAGGAGGACACCTAAACGTCCATTGCACCAGACAGAGAATAGGAAGCCAGTAAAACCGAACTGTCTGGCCTAAAGATCTGGCCCCTACTTCCCTACTCCCTCTTCATCTTTCCTGCCCTATTTCCTGATGATTTTCACAGTACAATGGCTTAGGCTCTATTTCATGCAACTCGTCAGAAGCAAAATTTCTGATTCTTTTTGGCAGCAGAATATTTGTGAAATTCGTAATGAATCCCTTTTGTTCAGAGTCAATTTGCTCCTCTATGATTCACAGCCATTCCCTTTCACCTCCACACTGGAAGACGCCTGTAATGTGTGGCTACCAGCAGATGGCGGTAGGGAGAGTGTAAGCACATTGGTGCAGCACTGCAGTCCATGGCTTCCCATGCTTCTTAGGCCTCATGCACACAAACGTTGTTTGGGTCCCTATCTGCATACCTCCCAAGTGTCCCTCTTTTGGAGGGACAGTCCCTCTTTTTGACCCAAGTCCCTCTGTCCCTCTTTGATCCTTAAATGTCCCTCTTTTTGACCTGGGGAATTAATGCATAAATGTGCATTAATAAATTTACTAAATTGCTCCTTACTAAAGTGTTTGTATGGTTTCTACCTGTATATTAGACCAGAACTTTATTATTTGATGCAATTTGTACCTTAAAATATCTATAATCTGATGATTTATGTGTTAATATTTATATGGACATTGAAACGCCCCCAAAAAAATTGGCGCAGGGGCTCTAGTAATTATGCTTTGGGTTGACTTAGAGGTGTGGCCTAGTATGAAAAAAAACTACAGTGATGTGCACTGCACACATTGTCCCTCTTTGCAATTTTCAAAAGTTGGGAGGTATGCTATCTGACCTGCATTTTTGGCAGCTGGGATGCAGACTCATTCACTTCAATGGGGCCACAAAAGATGCGGACAGCACTCTGTGTGCCGTTCGCATCCGTACCTCCGTTCTGCGGCCCGCAAAAAAAAAAAATAGAACACGTCCTATTCTTGTCCATATCACGGACAAGGATTGGACTGGTCTATTGAGGGCCAGACCTTCCATTACGCAAAATGAGGAATGCACACACCCGGTATCTGTGTTTTACAGATCCACGATTTGCGGACGTGTGCATGAGCCCTTAATATAATGGTATGATGGGAAACCAGCTGTCTACTTTGAGGGGGGGGGGCTGAAAATGATTGCTGAGGGGATGGAGAACAAGCTCCTTGACTACTTTGGGGTTTGTGGTGTGGGGGGGGGGTGACATCTGGATGTGATTGGTCTATCGGGGTGAGCTCTGATTGTTATTATTGTGGGGGTGACCAGTATATGGTGGACAGTGGTGGGGGAGGGAAGCAGTCAGTTAAAATGATGAGAGCTGCTGTCCCCCACTGTCAGTACAGTATGTTTATGGCTGGTGGTGGGGTTCCCCCATATATTTGTCCCTCAGATTCATATGAGCAGTGGCATGCTTTATTACCTGTATATTTTTTAGTCAGGCAGTGTTGTTGAGGATGTTGGGATGTTGCTGGTTCATGTCACCTTTGTGTTATATGACTTTGTACTCAACATTTCGGCTTAGACCCATACAAAAAAGTTTGCCCCCTGGTCTATAGGGCTTGTGGGGAACCTAAGGACCTGGCACCACATGTCAGAGTGCCACCATAAATCGTTCCAGGACCCCCCCTCCTGTATGAGCCAGAACAGAGTGTCAATGACAAAGTCAGGAGGATCTCACAATGGCGGACCCAGCCTGTCAGTGCCAAATAAAAAACCGCTACCTGACGCTACAATGTATGGCCAGGCGCGTCGTCCACCAATCTCTCAGAATCCAGTTAAAGGGATCACATAAATGAGCACCATATCTGTAAGTAACGTGGACAGAATCGGTCACCATTACTCCTTCCCATCATGACAGCTAAATGTATAACGCAGAAAGCCGCACTCCCAGTGACATATATTTACCACCACATGATCCCAGTCCCAGCCATTTAACCCTCATTATGCTGAAATCAATTTAAAAAAAAACAACTTTTGACTACATAAAAGTCATAGAAACCCTACAAAAAACTTATCACATGATTTAGTTTGGAGAACGACATAAAAATTTTAATCTAAATATAAAATCTACATTAAATTTTAATATCAAAATGCCAAAAGGCGATCCAGAATTTAAAAAATACACCTCAAAATGCCCCAAAAAAAACATTTACGGTAACAATTTGCTGCATTCCTCAGGGTTTAAACCCAAGTGCCTGACTTTATCTGTATGCGGTAGACACCCACTCTGAAATTCTCTTTACAAGGGTTTTCTGAGATTTTTATACTGCGCTGGTGTCTTGTCAAATAGCTGATCAGCTGATCCTGGGTGTGAGACCCCAACAGATCAGATCCTGAGGATGAAAATCTCAGGGAACCCCTTTAAGGTTATATTCACACATGCAGGTTTACTTGAGGTTTTTGGTGCAATTTTAAAAGCTATAACTAAGGGTTGATATAAGAAGGGGGAGAAGTCGTATCCGTCCTTTATACTTTGTTTTGATGATTCAAAAATGCAGGGGAAAAAAATAAAGAAAACCTGCATGTGTGACTAGTCCATAGGCTAGACGTGAGCAGGCCCCGCCCCCTTCCTGCAGACCGGGCTCTGTCTGTGACCTGACCGCACTCCACAGACTCTCACCCCTCCCCCTGACGTCACCGTGTCAGCCCCTCCCACTAAATCACACACTTCCTCTTCCTTTCCCCTCGAGCCACAAGCCCCGCCCCTCCCGTGTTATTGGCATCTGGTGGTCACCAATCAGAGGACGGGATGTTTTTTCCTCACTCGTCTATCAGCCAATGGTTTGCTGGCCTTTTGTGCAGCGGGCGGAGACTTGAGGCGTGTGCAGCCGGGTTCGGGGAAACAAAGAGAAAAAAAGAGGGAGTGGGAAGAAAGGAAAAGTGGAGCGGCCGGGCGCCCCGTGAATGACCGGTGCGGGCGGGCGATGTCTACAGGATCCATGAGTTGATTGCCCGTTGTCCGACTACGCAGCGATCGCCATGCCGGGCGGCGGTGGTGGTAGTAGTGGAAGCGGCGGCACCGCGGCCTCCTGGACACCGGAGCTGGAGGAGATCCGGGTGAGGCTGGCGGCACTTGAGGCCCCGGCGGAGGCTGAGGAAGAGGAGAGGCCTGGAGACGAGGAGGCGGCTGTGTATCCCGGGGACATGCTGCTGCTGGGGGGCCAGTACCCCGGGGGAGCCGAGCAGGCCGCCATCACCGTGCGGAGGAAGAGCGTCAACACCAACGAGCTGGTGCCGGTGCCCAGCTCCGAGCACGTCGCCGAGATTGTGGGCAGGCAGGGTGAGTGTGCCCGGGGAGTACTGGTGGTGGGCAGGCAGGGTGACTGTGCGCGGGGGTGGGGGAGGTAATAAGGACTGGTAGTGGGCACTGGGCAGGCAAGGTGAGTGTCCCTGGGGGTGGGCATAGAGTAGTCAGAGTAGTGACTGTGTGAGGGAGGGGTGATGGTGGGCATTGGTGGAAGCAATGGTTTGTCATTAGGAACCAAAGAGTGGCCAGTAGACAAAAACTAGGGTGTCGTCGGTATGGAAAATGGGGCGTCATGGGGTGGTGGATGTGGGTGACCTCTGGGCCCTGGATGTGGCATTGCCATGTGATGGTGTGTCAATGATGAGAGCGGGCACCATTAGTGACTATGACAAGTTGGGGTTAAATAGGGTGCAGGGCATACACATAATGTGTGAAGGGAACCCCTGAGGCTGCCCCTAGTGGAGGTGCAGTGATCCTGCCTTATGGAGGGTAATGGGTACAGCCAGATGGTACCTTGGGCTGCACTATGGTGTCATGCATCCATAGCAACCAATCAGGTTCCACCTTT
This sequence comes from Rhinella marina, assembly GCA_900303285.1. Classification (NCBI taxonomy): domain Eukaryota; kingdom Metazoa; phylum Chordata; class Amphibia; order Anura; family Bufonidae; genus Rhinella; species Rhinella marina. The sequence continues at coordinate 127,023 of ONZH01010442.1, forward strand.
CACTTTCCAAAACAGCTCTGAAAGATGTAAGGTGGAATCTGATTGGTTGCTAGGGGCAACTGAGCCAGTTTTCCTTTACACCAGTTTTGATAAATCTTCTCCCCCCCCCCCCCTCCTTACGATTCTTTACCGTCTTCAAGATCTCCGCTTGCTGTCAGTCCTTCTCTACCTTCAGAAGCAGAGATTCTGTGTGGGTCTGATACGGCCCAGAGCTGAGAGGATTATCCTGAGCAGCATCCTTTCGTCACAATGTGTCAGCAATGGCCTGGACTGGATACGATTGTAGCGGGCTAGATCTTTACGACAACGGGCGTTCATAGCTTCTCTCCTGTCCAATATAGAAGGGATAGGTTGTCAGAGCGCTGGGGTCCCCAACGATCAGCAGAAAGCTTCAGAGCAACGGCCGAGCATGTGCGCCATTCAGTGACTGCTGGGGGTAGTGCTGCTTTTATTGAAAGCAAGCAGAGATGTTGAAAGAAATGAAGCAAAATTGTGTCACAAAGTATTTAAAAAAAGCTGAAGATTTTCATAACTCGGCCATTTCTTGTCTTTTTCTGGGCGGCCGGAACCAAGGCTTCTGACCTGCAAGACCCAAAGCATGCTGGGAGTTGTAGTTTTGCCTCAGTTGTTGGGTGCCTGGTGCAGTATTTTTCATCCCACAGTGGCCCCATCCCCCGCCATTGAAGGGGGGGCTCCATAGATTCCCCATAGACGCAGATCTGGGGAAAATGATTTCCAACTGGTCCCGTCCCTGTAAAACCAGCGCCACGTCTTGCAGATGTGCAGCAGATCTCAATGTCTCCTTCTGCCGGGGTCACGTGACCTTTGCTGAGCTCTGCCGGAGACAATGGGGGGGGGGGGGGGGTCTCCATTCACACGGCTCGGCCATGCACAGCGCGTTTCTGCACCTATTATCTTCTGCCTGTGTAGCGGGGGAGGGGGATTCTATGTAAGTGCCCTTTCCATATGTTCCTTCAATCACATGCCAATCTGTGGCACCCGGCACCAATGATGTCACTGCCGCGCCGGGTCACATGATGGAAGGAAGGGACTTTGTGGCTCTGATGGGAAAAAGGGTGGGCATCCCTTTAATAGGGGGTAGGATATGGCACCTTTAATTAGTAGATTCCCAGCAGTTTTAACCCCTCCAGTGCTGCGGACCTGCACATAGCACTGGACGAGGGAGGTAACCCCCTGTAATTGTGGTCAGGAAACCCCTACAGACCTGTACTTCTCAGAGCTGAGGGTTGGTTACAGTGGTATCCAGTCCAGGCCGATAGCTTTACCTGCACTGATACATTGTAGCAAACTATGAGGACAGGAGATGTGTGTGTGTGTGTACTGCTGCTGTGTTTAGCTGGCAATGGATTATCTAGGGTGGAAACAATTGTGCCAAACCCCCAGCTGTGATCCATTTTCATCCTCTGGATGTAAACAAGTGTTCCCATTCATTGACAGCAAGCAGAAATCTTGAAACTGGAGACGGATTGAAAGGTGAATTATGTGAGAGATGCAGATGGGCCTTGATGTATCCATAGCGACCGGTCAGTACTCGGGGAAGCTGAGTGATGGCTCCTGTGGGAAGGGATGTGTCACTCAGCTTTCCCAGAAACAGACAAGTGGACAATCCCTTTAATGACCGCTCGGCGGGTGGTGCCGGTCCTCGCAGGAGAGGACACGTCCGATAAGTCATTGATCCATCATCTAAGCCAGGAATCATTAGTGCGTGTGGTGATGATGTAATGTGATATTTATAGGATGATGACATCATGCTGCTGCCCAGAAGTCACCGCTCCGATCATCCTATAATGGAGGTTTCCAGGAATAAGTAATATGTCCAGGAAGGTGTCCGTCCAGAGCCAGATCGTTAGTAGGGACACTACAACTACCAGCATGTCCTGTGGGGCCGGCTATAGATATCGGTACTGCTGGTTATAGGGTTGATCCTGGGAGGTTGACTGCTCAGCTCTGTCCATTCATTCAGTCACTGCTTCTAGAGGTTTTCTGGTCATGAAGTATTGATGACTTATCTCAGGATGAGTCATCGATGTCTGATAGGTGGGGGTCCGACTCCGAGCACCCCCACATGATCCGCTCCTTCATGGTACACCAAGCACAGCGCCGTACGTCATATAGTGGCTATGATTGGTATTGCAGTTCAGTCTAATTCACTGAACTGAGGGGCTTTCTCACTGGTGGATATGCCGCCAATGTCAGATAGGTGCGGACTCCCACCTCTGTCCCCCTGTCTGACATTAGGGTTCTCACCATACTAAAATTTTGATTCGATTTCGATGCCATAAAAAAAAAAAAAGTGTTGAGATACTCAATACCACGCGTAAAAAATAACCCCCCCCCAAAAAAAAAGCCTCATACATTCTGCATTTTATGGAACGTCTGGCCCGTAATAGAACAGTCCTATCCTATTTTTTGGGGGGGACAGAGTGACTAAAAAATGGAAAATAATTTTTTATTTTTTTTTACGGCGTTCACTGCATAGGAGATATATATATATTTTTTTTTATATTTTAATAGTTCGGACTGGGCAATACCTAATATATAGATTTTTTTTAAAATTCTGCTTATATTTTAATATGTAAAATTGGGAAAGGGGGTGATTTAAACTTAATATTTTGTTGTTTTTTAAACTTTTTTTTTTTTTTTTTTTTTTACTTTTTATTTACTAACTATTAGCCCCCTTAGGGGCTAGAGCTCTATTAGGGTGAACAGGACTTCACACTCTCCCTTCGTGCACACAGCAGCAGGGAGCTTACCATGGCAGCCAGGGCTTCAGTAGCGTCCTGGCTGCCATGGTAACCGATCGGAGTCCCGCGATTACACTGCTGGGGCTCCGATCAGAAGCTGCCACTGATCCACCAATGAGGAGGGGACCCTGTGGCAGCTGCCACCAATAGATATAATTTACCCCTAAATACAAATGTAGGCTGCAGGTGCCAGCCGTATCACACACCCGGTATGACAGGACAAGGCGATCCGCCGAGCCACGGTAATTGACCCCTGGGGGGTTTGCCCAAGCCATGTTTGTAAATTTCCCCCACCCCTGCTACCTTTCAAAAAAAAAAAACGTGGTAGGGAACACACATCAGTAAATTTATTAAAGGGGTTTTCCAGAATAAGAATAATATCTGATTTATTCCAAAAACAGCCCCACACCTGGCCACGGGTTGTACCTGGTATTGCAGCTAAGCTCTACTAAAGTCGGGCCGAGCTCTAATACCACAGGCAGCCTATGGACAGGTGTGAGGCTGTTTTTTTGGAAGAAAGCGGACATCTTTTTCTTGTTCTGGACAATCCCTTCAAGAGGCCTTCCTATTTACTAAGTGAAAACAGCTAGTCCACTTCTTTAGATGGAGAAATAATCACTTGAGGTCTCAGGCCCAAGAGCCTGAGGCTGCACTACTGAGAATAGAGAAGATTATGCTTCTATCTTGTGATTCGGTATTGACCTCCTTCAGTGACAACCTGACAACTTTTTTTTTTTTTCTCTCGTAGGCTGCAAGATCAAAGCTCTGCGGGCGAAGACGAACACGTACATCAAAACTCCAGTTCGCGGGGAAGAGCCAGTATTTGTCGTCACTGGAAGAAAAGAGGACGTTGCCATGGCCAAAAGAGAGATCCTCTCGGCAGCCGAGCACTTTTCCATGATCCGAGCATCTCGTAACAAAAACGGCCCCGCCGTGGGCAGCGCCCAGTGTACCCCCAACCTTCCAGGTCAAACTACAGTTCAAGTGAGGGTACCCTACCGGGTGGTCGGCCTAGTGGTGGGGCCAAAGGGAGCCACAATCAAACGTATACAACAGCAAACCCACACCTACATCGTCACTCCAAGCCGAGACAAAGAGCCAGTTTTCGAGGTCACCGGTATGCCCGAGAATGTCGACCGGGCCCGAGAGGAGATCGAGATGCACATAGCCATGCGTACCGGCAACTTTATCGAGCTCAACGAAGAAAACGATTTCCACTATAACGGTACAGACGTCAGCTTTGAAGCGAGCGGCTTGGCTTCCCAGTGGTTAAACGCCAATGCCACCGCCCCCAGCCGTAACAAAATGGTTTCCAACTACCGCAACGATAGTTCCAGTTCTTTGGGGAGCGGCTCCACCGATTCTTTCCTGGGAAATAACAGACTGACTGATTTTAGTCCAACGAGTCCGTTCAACGCGAGTAATTTCTGGTTTGGAGAAACCATGCCAACCATGGGCTCCGAAGATCTCGCCGACACCTCTGCCTTCGATCCAGTACCATCTCCTTCTGAGACTATCTGGGCGCCTTTCGACCCAGTGAATCCCCTCTCCAGCTTTGGAAACGACGTGGGCGCAAAATCTCAAAATCGCCGAGGCAGCATGTCCCCGACCTTTCCCGAAGGCTTGGAGTACCCCCTCACCAGAAGTATTAGAAGTGACCTTTCAAGCACAAACAAGGGCGGGCTTCCCAACTACATCCCGGCCTTCTCCAACGGTACCAACAGCTACTCTTCTTCCAGCGGAGGCTCCACGTCCAGTTCACCCCCCGAGACCAGGCGGAAGCACGACTGCGTCATCTGCTTCGACAACGAGGTGATTGCCGCCCTCGTACCCTGCGGGCACAACTTCTTCTGCATGGAATGTGCTAACAAGATCTGCCAGAAGGAGATGCCCCTGTGCCCAGTCTGCCAGTCTCCAGTCAACCAGGCAATACAAATCCATTCTTAGACTTGTCGCGGATATGAATATATAAAAGAAACACTCTATAGCAATCTTCCTCGAACACATATGTATAAATCTATATAGTCTCATGTATGGGAAAAAGGCGAGAGTCAGGCTACGTATAGAAATAAAACTGCTGCTACCACCTCCGTATAGAAGTTACTGCATGCCCAGTTTGACTTTGGTGGTGTCCAGTTAATTGGCATTGGTGTTGGTCTAGTATACATGGTAAATTATGATTTCCGGGTAGTTTACATTCACAAATATGTTTACATAGGTGGAAACGAACGTCTAGATCTCTAATGTTAGTTCCACTGCAGGCTCGAGAATTGGGAGGAAGCTGCGCCTCGTCCGAACGTCTTGTACGTCTAAACGTGTATTCCACGTACACAGGTCTTGCGTTGCGTCCTCTTGACTTGCAGGTGCATCCAGAGCGGCATTCTAAATTCTGCAGGTTGGCGATAATGGGACAAGCGCTCCCTGCTGGTTCAGTGTCTGTACTGGTTTTTTGTTTATACCAGTGTTGAGGGTAGCCAGATTTTCGGTAGTGCAGACTGCATTATGGGAAGTCCCATGGGTATGAATAAAGATCACAGCTGCAGTTCTTTTTCCTTCCAAAAACGTAGCGTTGGCATTTATGGATATTACCAATGCAGCTTCTTAAAAAATAATTGATTGCTGATCAAATCATTCGACGACGCCACTGTCTCACAAAAACCTGTCTGCTTTCTCATGGAAACAGCGCTCCTCTTTTCACTAGGCAGCTCAGCCCCAGTCTCATGCTGCAATACCAGACACAGCCTCTAGAGAAGAGTGGCGTTTTGTTTTGTTTTTTTGCCATGTTTAATTATTATAAGGATTTATTTAGCGGCCAATAGAAATCTGAATGCAGCTCTTGATGTGATTGGAGAATAAGACGCGACGCAAGATCCAATTCACACTATTGCTAAAAGCCGCCACTTGAGTAATGGTAAAAAATATCAGCACTGCCAGTCACTAGCCATGGTATACGGTGTACAGTTAGCAACAGTGTGAACTGCGCCAAATCAAAACTTGAGGCGGACTGCATTTTCGATCAATGTTACATTTATTTTTTTTGGAGAAACTGGAGCGATCTGTCACTTATGAGTTGAAAACGTGAAGCCGGCAAGCAGTGTCATGCTGTGTGGGCTCCCCCTGTCAATCAGTGTCTGGAAGGCGGAGCCCGGATATCGCACCACTTGCTGAAAAACCTGCCATTAATTTGTAACTGACAGATGGCGGTAGTGGGCCTGCATGTCGCTACACCGGGCAGCACAGGGGACCCGACGGGCTCCCCTTTTTTTTTAAAAAACCAGGTCGAAAATACATCCGCTTGTATCCCCCTCTATGGAATTCTGCAATGACGTTCAGAGGAGGCGTTCACTGACAGGTAGCAATTCATGTGGCAATATTTTTTTTATTTTTTTTTTATTTGTTTTGTTCCACCGTGGGGCGCTCTAGTGGAAACACTACCGCAATAGACTGTAACGTTGCCAGTTTTCAGAAAAAAAAAAAAAAAACCTTTCTGGATTTATTTCAAAAGCTTTACAATGCACAAAGCAGCTAATAGCGAATGCTCCATTCCAGCTATTAGTCTGATCGAGTCGATCAATCTGTTCTTGTAGAGAGAAAAAAAAAATGATGGTAAATGTGAACACTTTTTATGAGCCAGCCATGACTTGAATGAATTTTAGCTTTACTTAACCAAGGGAAAGGCTGGGACTTTTTAACTATAACTATATTCTCTAATTTTTTTATTTTTTTTTTCTAATTTTTTTTTTTTTATTTTTTTTATTTTTTTGAGGATTCTTAACACTGCAAGTGAATTTTGGGAGGTGTATAAAATTTTTTTTTTTTTTTTTTCATTTTAGCATTTCAGCCTGTGGATTTATTTTTTCTTTAAATCTTTCAGTCAAATATTTTTATTTTTTTTTATGGTTGCAGAAAAAAAGTGCAGAAAAAACTCCCTAAGGATTTTTATAATATTTTTGAAACTTTTTTTTTTTTTTTTTCACAACACAACAACCGAAGCTGTAAAGTCTGTACCGACTATTAAATATAAATCTTTTATTTTTTATTTCCACTTGAAGTTACATTTCGTATGAATATATATATATATTAAAAAAAAAAAAAGTTTACAGATTACTGTTTTTGGGTTTATTTTTATTTTAGAAATTTTTTGGGGGTGGGAGGGTATAATATTTGCCTTGATGGCTTATTATTAAAATAATGTATTGCAAACTTTCGATGCTAATCGCTTGTAGAATAGCTTAAGTCAGTATTGAAACATTTTAGCTGCCGTCTTAGCCAATTCGCACGAACGTTCGCCAAGCATGTGTTTTATATACGAAAATTTAAAAAAAAAAATCCTATTATTGCATCGTACACGGCAACTAACAAGCCAAGGAGTTACCCGATACATTCGGTGCGTGTACCATTTCTATTAACTATGGAAAATCTATTAATATAGTTTAGTATTTGCTAATTTTACTACAATTTTGTTATGTATATGTAGGGAAGTATAGGGATTATAAATTCAGTTTGAGTAAAGGTTAAAAACCATATATTTTATGATAAAGGGCCTTTAACTTATTACGGCCAAAGCACTGATATTATATATTTGCTGTAAAGAGAATTATAAGAGTTTTATTTTTTGGATATTAAACGTTAATAAAGACATGTTTCCATTAACTTATTTCAGCGTCTTATTGACTCTTCTCTTCTTTTCCGCTGGGAGTTGGAGGACAAAGGATGACTCTGAGGGGCTTTATATTGGGGACCTCTTCACTATAAGTCCTCGTAACAGATAAGGATCTGCTGAAATAGCAGCTAAAGAACCTTATAATTCTGCCTTTATTGATTTCTACAGTTCTAGGAGTAAGAACAGATACAAAAATAGCCAATTTCATACTCAATACTGTATAATTAGTGACCCATTCGGAAGGTTTAGGAAAATTCCTAGTTTATTCCTGCATTTCCTTGAGGAGTAACTGAGGAACGACAATGCAGCGTTCAAAGAGAAGATGCTTAAGCATTTACTATACCAGGCCTACCAATCCTATACTACACCGCACAGGAGAGCCGACAGATCCTCTATATTACACCAAACAGGAGAGCTGACAGATCCTCTATACTACACCGCACAGGAGAGCCGACAGATCCTCTATATTACACCAAACAGGAGAGCTGACAGATCCTCTATACTACACCACACAGGAGAGCTGACAGATCCTCTATACTACACCACACAGGAGAGCTGACAGATCTTCTATACTACACCACACAGGAGAGCCGACAGATCCTCTATACTACACCACACAGGAGAGCTGACAGATCCTGTATACTACACCACACAGGAGAGCTGACAGATCCTCTACTATACCCAGGATGAATCCCTATACTACACCACACAGGAGAGCTGACAGATCCTCTATACTACACCACACAGGAGAGCTGACAGATCCTCTATACTACATCACACAGGAGAGCTGACAGATCCTCTATACTACATCACACAGGAGAGCTGACAGATCCTCTATACTACACCCACAACAGGAGAGCTGACAGATCCTCTATACTACACCACACAGGAGAGCTGACAGATCCTCTATACTACACCACACAGGAGAGCCGACAGATCCTCTATACTACACCCACACAGGAGAGCTGACAGATCCTCTATACTACAACCACACAGGAGAGCTGACAGATCCTCTATACTACACCACACAGGAGAGCTGACAGATCCTCTATACTACACCACACAGGAGAGCTGACAGATCCTCTATACTACACACCACACAGGAGAGCTGACAGATCCTCTATACTACACCACACAGGAGAGCCGACAGATCCTCTATACTACACCACACAGGAGAGCCGACAGATCCTCTATACTACACCACACAGGAGAGCCGACAGATCCTCTATACTACACCACACAGGAGAGCTGACAGATCCTCTATACTACACCACACAGGAGAGCTGACAGATCCTCTATACTACACCACACAGGAGAGCCGACAGATCCTCTATACTACACCACACAGGAGAGCTGACAGATCCTCTATACTACACCACACAGGAGAGCTGACAGATCCTATATACTACATCACACAGGAGAGCTGACAGATCCTCTATACTACACCACACAGGAGAGCTGACAGATCCTGCTATACTACACCACACAGGAGAGGAGACCAGATCCTCTATACTACACCACACAGGAGAGCTGGACAGATCCTCTATACTACACCACACAGGAGAGCTGACAGATCCTCTATACTACACCACACAGGAGAGCCGACAAAATCCTTTATACTACACCACACGGAGAGCTGACAGATCCTCTGTACTACCCCGCACAGGAGAGCTGACAGATCCTCTATACTACACCACACAGGAGAGCTGACAGATCCTCTATACTACACCACACAGGAGAGCTGACAGATCCTCTATACTACACCACACAGGAGAGCTGACAGATCTCTATACTACACCACACAGGAGAGCTGACAGATCCTCTATACTACACCACACAGGAGAGCTGACAGATCCTCTATACTACACCACACAGGAGAGCCGACAGATCCTCTATACTACACCACACAGGTCAGATCCTCTATACTACACCACACAGGAGAGCTGACAGATCCTCTATACTACACCACACAGGAGAGCCGACAGATCCTCTATACTACACCACACAGGAGAGATGACAGATCCTCTATACTACACCACACAGGAGAGCTGACAGATCCTCTATACTACACCACACAGGAGAGCTGACAGATCCTCTATACTACACTACACAAGAGAGCTGACAGATCCTCTATACTACACCACACAGGAGAGCTGACAGATCCTCTATACTACACCACACAGCAGAGCTGACAGATCCTCTATACTATACCACACAGGAGAGCCGACAGATCCTCTATACTACACCACACAGGAGAGCCGACAGATCCTCTATACTACACCACACAGGTCAGATCCTCTATACTACACTACACAGGAGAGCTGGATCCCTATCTACACCACACAGGAGAGCCACAATCCTCTATACTACACCACACAGGAGAGCCGACAGATCCTCTATACTACACCACACGGAGAGCCGACAGATCCTCTATACTACACCACACAGGAGAGCTGACAGATCCTCTATACTACACCACACAGGAGAGCTGACAGATCCTCTATACTACACCACACAGGAGAGCCGACAGATCCTCTATATACTACACCACACAGGAGAGCCGACAGATCCTCTATACTACACCACACAGGAGAGCTGACAGATCCTCTATACTACACCACACAGGAGAGCTGACAGATCCTCTATACTACACCCACACAGGAGAGCTGACAGATCCTCTATACTACACCACACAGGAGAGCTGACAGATCCTCTATACTACACCACACAGGAGAGCTGACAGATCCTCTATACTACACCACACAGGAAGCTGACAGATCCTCTATACTACACCACACAGGAGAGCTGACAGATCCTCTATACTACACCACACAGGAGAGCTGACAGATCCTCTATACTACACCACACAGGAGAGCCGACAGATCCTCTATACTACACCACACAGGAGAGCTGACAGATCCTCTATACTACACCACACAGGAGAGCCGACAGATCCTCTATACTACACCACACAGGAGAGCTGACAGATCCTCTATACTACACCACACAGGAGAGCTGACAGATCCTCTATACTACACCCACACAGGAGAGCCGACAGATCCTCTATACTACACCACACAGGAGAGCTGACAGATCCTCTATACTACACACACAGGAGAGCTGACAGATCCTCTATTACTACACCACACAGGAGAGCTGACAGATCCTCTATACTACACCACACAGGAGAGCTGACAGATCCTCTATACTACACCACACAGGAGAGCCGACAGATCCTCTATACTACACCACACAGGAGAGCTGACAGATCCTCTATACTACACCACACAGGACAGATCCTCTATACTACACTACACAGGAGAGCTGACAGATCCTCTATACTACACCACACAGGAGAGCCGACAGATCCTCTATACTACACCACACCGGAGAGCTAAGATCCTCTATACTACACCACACAGAGAGCCGACATTATCCTCTATACTACACCACACAGGAGAGCTGACAGATCCTCTATACTACACCACCACAGGAGAGTCGACAGGACACTCTATACTACACCACACCGGAGAGCCGAACCAGATCCTCTATACGTACACCAACACAGGAGAGCCGACAAGTCCTCTATACTACACCACGACAGGAGAGCCGACAGAATCCCTCTATACTACACCCACACATGAGAGCCGGACAGATCCTCTATACTACACCACACAGGAGAGCCGACAGATCCTCGTATATACCACCACACAGGAGAAGCTGACAGAATCCTCTATACTACACCACACAGGAGAGCTGACAAATCCTCTATAACTACACCACACAGGAGATCTGACAGACCTCCTATACTACACCACACAGGAGAGCTGACAGATTCCTCTAATAACTACACCACACAGGGAAGAGCTGACAGCATCCCTCTATACTACACCACACAGGAGAGCTGACAGATCCTCTTAAATAACTATATCCACACAGGAGAGCCGACAGATCCTCTATACTACACCACACAGGAGAGCCGACAGATCCTGTATACTACACCACACAGGAGAACTGACAGATCCTCTATACTACACCACACAGGAGAGCTGACAGATCCCACACAGGAGAGCCGAACAGATCCTCTATAACTACACCACACAGGAGAGCTGATAGATCCTCTATACTACACCACACAGGAGAGCTGACAGATCCTCTATACTATACCACACAGGAGAGCCGACAGATCCTCTATTACACCACACAGGAGAGCCGACAGATTCCTTTATACTACACGGCACAGGAGAGCCGACAGATCATCTATACTACACCACACAGGAGAGCCGACAGATCCTCTATACTACACCACACAGGAGAGCTGACAGATCCTCTATACTACACCACACAGGAGAGCTGACAGATCCTCTATACTACACCACACAGGAGAGCTGACAGATCCTCTATACTACACCACACAGGAGAGCCGACAGATCCTCTATACTACACCACACAGGAGAGCTGACAGATCCTCTATACTACACCACACAGGAGAGCTGACAGATCCTCTATACTACACCACACAGGAGAGCTGACAGATCCTCTATACTACACCACACAGGAGAGCTGACAGATCCTCTTATACTACACCACCACAGGAGAGCTGACAGATCCTCTATACTACACCACACAGGAGAGCTGACAGATCCTCTATACTACACCGCACTGTCTTTAACAGTAGGGTTGGAGGGAAAGGGTTAGGTTAAGATATTGACATTGGGGCGGGGGTGTTTCAGTTTTCAGCAGAAAGGCTTTTGACAGCTGTTCACATGGTGTGATACTGCGTGGTTGCTGTGGTGCTGTACTGGTGGGTTGATGGGACTCAGTGCTAGGGTGGCTTTGTCTAGCAGCATGGGTGCAGTTTGACTGCTGGGTCCCACCGCCTACTGGGGCAGTGCTGTAGCGTCGGTGGTCACCACATGGTGCCACACCAAATTAGAGTAAATCCCACTCAAGGAGCAAACCTATGCATTTTGATCAAAGCGTCTACCAATGCCTCATGTACGGTACATATGTCAGGGCAGAGGTATACTATTTATTGCAATGAGAAGAGATGTAAATTGTGCAGAGTTCAATACATAGCATGCGGAAGTGTGATCCAGGTTTGTCTCTGTTTTTTTAATACTTCTAGGGGTATATTGAGTGGTATGTGATCAAACAATCATTAGTGCGATCATTCATCCCCATACAGTCTCATTATTGTCTATAGCACATCCCTGTTTACATGTGACAGCATGCTGCATAAAAGGATCAATGGTTAGACACTAGTCCTTGACCATTTGAATGGAACTTTAGGAGCACGTTTATTAATGTCCTTGCTGTCTTACCTTTTTCTATGTCTACAACAGGCATAGAAAATGGTAAATGAGACAGGAGTGCTCGCCCATGCCATGCCCACAACTTTAGACCTGGCGTGAGCGGGACAAAGTTGCAAATAAAGGTGCAACTAACCGTTGCGCCACTATCTGCGCCTGAAATATGCCTAATTTAGGCGTATTTCAGCATAGTAAATGACCCCCTTAGTAGTTTGTGTAATACAGAGAGTGAAGGGTGATGATGATGATCTAGTTACATAGTTAATACGGTTGAAAAAAGACATAAGTCTATCAAGTTCAACCAAGGGAGAGGCGGGGACGTGAATCCCAGAAAGGAAGGGAGATTCAGATTTCTACACCTTTCCGTAAGCATTAATGTTATTTACTTTTAAGAATTCATCTAAACCCTTTATAAACCCGTCCACTGTTCCTGCTGTGACCACGTCCTGAGGAAGTCTATTCCACAGATTTACAGTTCTTACAGTAAAGAAGTTTTGACGCTTCTGGAGACTGAACTTTTTCTTCTCCAGTCGGAGGCAGCGCCCCTTTGTCTTCTGAGGGCATTTTACATGGAACAGTTTTTCACCATATTTTTTGTATGGCCCATTTATATATCTGTATTTGTTTGCTCTTATAAGTCACAATGAGGGAGGATGGGGAACAATCGGGATTTTTCTTTTCTTGAAACCATGAGCTGGGTAAAAACTCGCTGGGAGCTACAGTGGCAGCCTCACTGGTTGTCATCCAACTGTCCCAAAAACTGATATCACTAAGACATGATGGAATAAGTATAAAAAAACCAATTTATGAATCAAGATTTTCAGTTACTGAAATTATTGTCATTTTTTTAGCTCCATTATTCTCTTCCAATCCATTTCATAAAATTTAGTTATCGTGTCAGAGCTGTGCTTTCAGATACATAGCTCGAAATTCCTTGCAGAGGGTTAAATGATAAAATGCTATCTGCCTGAAGTCACCACTAGGGGGAGTTTGTGAACTACTGGTTTATAAAGTAAACGCCTCAGCTCCCCCTAGTGCTAGCTGCAGGGATGGCACACTTTTTGCAGCTCGGTATCAGAAAAACAGAACTCTAGATGCCAGAAAGATAAATGAAGACATTAATCAGCACCAAATTGTGAACCTATACGGCGTAGAAGCAAATTGTTCATGAGACGTCTGCAGCCCTTGTCAACCGTCGCTGTGTATGTCAGCCACTCCAGCACCGCTGACCTAGTTTTTTCTCTGTTGTAATGTACAGATGGCCTCTTGCCAGCTGTGCATTTATTGCCGTGTTTTCCATTGACATCAGGTTACTTTGCACGGTTTTACCATGTGGGTTATGTCATAAAGCAACGTCCATAAATAATTCACACATGGCTCCCTATTAGTGCCCTGAAAATATGTACGTATTGATTTCCCCCGTCCAAAGTGCTGAATCCCGGAGTAACAAAGGTTGTACGTACAACGAAAGACGTCATTGACTGGTTTACCTAATGGACGGCACATCTCTTCTTCTGTGATATACTGGGAGGGAGGGGGTGTAAGAACCTGACTCTGCTGCATCACCAGTGGCGTACATAGAGAAGTAAGGGCCCCATAGCAAGAATCAAACCAGGCCCCCCACACAGGACAGAAGGGTTTCCGCCTAAACCCCTTTCAATGACCCGTGGGCCATTTTTTTCCACTGCCTCATTTACTAAATTTAGTAAATTGGGAAAATTGGCTTCTACCTCACAGGGTTTTTTTGCCTTCCTCTGAATCGTCTTGCTGGATAACAGGCCGAACTGGATGGACAGATGTCTTTTTTCGGCCTTATAAACTATGTTACTATGTTACTAAAAGTTGTTCCTTTAGAGGATAGAGTCCTGACCAAGTTTTCACCTCCAGTAGATGATCCCAACTAAGACTGGGCCCCATAGCAGTCGCATGGTCTGCCACTATGGTGGTTACGCCCCTGTGCATCACTATGGGGTAGAGTTACTAAAAGTTCAAAACATTGGATTGACATATGTGAATTTGGTACATTTTAGGAAACTCCTATAATAAATTACTAGACCCTGCAATGTTGTGCAAGTTTTATACATTTTGCATAAATTTGCACTAAATTAGACTATGTCTAAGCTCGTAGCTGTCAGCTACAAGAAACAACATGCCATTCAGATGCTTCAAAAATATAGGGCTCATCGTCCATCATAAGTGTCGGTGAGCTGGATTTTGTAGAAGCTCTTCCATCGTGCAAGTGCTGGTTGGCTGGATGCTGGAGTGGCTTGTCCACTATGGAAGTGTTGGTGGGCTGGATCCTAGAGTACGGTAGCGTGTTCATCGTGGAAGTGTAGGTGAGCTGGATGGTGTAGAGGCTCATCCATCATGGAAGTGACAGAAAGTTGGATGCTGGAGAGGCTTGTCCATCATGGAAGAGCCAGCAGGCTAGATGCTAGAGTGACTTATCCATCATGGAAGCGTATATGGGCGGGATGCCAGAGATGCTTGTCCATCACAGAAGTGTTGGTTGGCTGAGTGTCAGAGAGAAGCTCATTCGTGGTGGAAGTGTCAGCTGGCTTCATGCTGGATAGGGTTGGCCATCATGGATTTGTAGCTTGGCTGGATGCCAGAGTGATTTTTTGATCTGGGAAGTGGTGCTGGGCTGGAAACAAAGTGGCTTGCACATCATGAAAGAGGTGTTGTGGTGGAGGTTGGAGCAAGTGACGAATATCCAGTGGAAATGCTACATAGTGGGTCCCCCGATGTACTTTCGGGGGACTCATAAGAGAGAGGTAGAGAAATTGAAATTGGTAAATCCAGTAAACTGATGGAGGAAACTGCTGCTTCTGTTAGGACAGTGGGCTAACACAGTCATGTTATCAGCCTTGGGGAGGTTGTTGGAGATGTCATCATGGAGTGGAGCTAATGTGGTTTGGTTTGTGATATGTTCAAGCCTAAGGGATGCTATTGCTGATCCTATAAACATTTTAAGGGTCCATTCACACATCCTGTTTTTCTTTCCTGATCCTATCCGCATCCGATCCGCAAATCATGCGGATAGGATGCGGATCTATTCATTTCAATGGATCCTGAAAAAATGCGAACAGTACTCCGTATACTGTCCGAATCCGTTGATCTGTTCCGTTCCGTTATGCGGATCTGCCAATAAGATAGAGCGTGCCCTACTTTTGTCCTCATATGCGGTCCGTGGTCCCATTATAGTCAATGGGTCCGCAAAAAATGTGGAATGCATCATTATGTCATCCGCATATCATCCGCAATTGCGGATCCGTTTCCAGGAAATAGAAAGAAATACCCTACCAACATATATTCCTCCTTCCTTTTTTTTTTGCAGAAAAACGGAACGGATGCGGATGTACAAGTGGTAAAAACGGAAGGTTTTTGCGGAAACACGGATCCGCAAAAAACGGAGCGAAAATACGGACGTGTGAATGTAGCCTAACTGTGAATTTTTGGAGATCACGGTGAAGGTAACACCAATCTAAAGTCTGTGTGGAGTTAAAATTGACCTGTCCAAAGTTAGAGGTCATTTGTTACAGTATTGATGAATTTGTGCTCTAGAACCTTTAAGGCCCCGTTCAGACGGCCGTATTTTTGCGGCTCCACATTACTGCGGACCCGCAAAAGTACGGGGGCCGCCCGGCGTGTATTCCGCAGCGCTCGGAACACACGCCATGCGGCCCCATTGAAAATGCCTATACTTGTCCGTGCGTACGGACAAGTATAGGACATGTTCTATCTTTTCTTGCTGAGCCGCGCACGGAGCCGCGGCTCAGCAAGATAGCGTGCCGCCCGTAGAGGTGAACGGGCCCGCCCCAATTCCGCAAATTTGCCCTAAGTATTATGCCCTACCAGGAGTAGTAACTACCAAGCGTAGGAGCTTCACCTAGGCTGTACTACAACCGGTAAGCTTTTGTGCCCTGTATGAGAACTGTAACCATCAAGAGTTTTTGTACTTTAATCAGTATGGTCTGTTACTGTTTCTTTAAAGGGGAACCCTTGGCCAACTCTTTTATGTGACTTGGGACAGGAAGATAAACAGCAGGGACGGACCTGAGAACTAGAGGAAGAGTTGGAGGTAAGGATGGCAATTGGGCAATGGTAGTGGTGCTGACCAACACATAAAGGAGGAGAGAATGAAAACATGCATCTCCACTACAGATTTTCAAACTGGCAAGAGGGTATGGTTGTCGGGAGGTCTTGGTTTTTCTATGTATAAAGGTGTTGGGGGAGAGATGCTGGACTGCGTCCTGTCACTAATCCACTTTGCTTAGAATTCAGTAACAGATTGTATGAAAAAGGTCAAGCCCTGTAAGTTGCCAAAATACAACACTGCAACCTCAGAGTGCCCCTATAACGGTGCCAGCCACACAATGCCCCCAAAACAATGCCATCCACACAGTACATCCCAGTAAAGGTTCTAACCACACGGTGCCCCATTATAGTGCCAGCCGCACAATACCCCATGCAAGGGTGGATTGGCCATAGACCTTAAAGGGAAATTTCCCGGTGTGCCAATGCCCAAGCCCTCATCTCTGCCGCTGGTAGGGTACATAATGAGCGGTACCCGGCCAGTGACCACACAAGTCCTTCTGAATTCTACTGCTTTTTTTTTTTTAATCAGCTGGAGGAAGAGGACAGGTATCTATTGATGGCCACCACAGGGGGACAGCTTTTTGGGCAATATATTGTGCTGTTCTGTGGTATAGTTCTGATGGGATGGTATTTTGCGATATATGGTATTGTCAACTATTTGTGTCGCCCCATCTTCTGTCAATTTGGAGCCCCCTAAGACATGGGGCCACTTTTAAGATTTTTTCTAGGACCCCTTTAATTTCCCAGTCCACCCCAGGCCCAATGACAGTGCCAGCTACACAGTTCCCCCAATAAAAGTGCCCCATAACAGTGCCAGCTACACAGTGCTCCCATAACAATGCCATCCACAAAATGCACCCAATAATAGTACTAATTAGACAGTGCACTATAACAGTGCTGGCCGCACAGTGCTAGCCCATAGCCCTGCCATAAACACAATGCCCCTATAGAGGGCGCTCACTTGTATCTTCAGAATCCCACCCTGACATCTATGCTCAATGCAGGGAATGGGATGGAACTGCTATCTAATGACCACACTCGGTTCTATACATGTGCTTGTCTTTTGACACCCGTATCTTTTTGGACCATTAAGACACAGGTAAGTATATGGCATTATGGGCTATATAGCCCTTCAGCTGTGCAACACTGGCACATATTGTACTGCAGTTGCACCAAGCCGTGCTTTAAAGGAACCTCTGTGGTGAAGCCTCCACCTTATCTAGATGCAGCGTTTTATCCTCATCTTCCTTGCCTTGCCGCTGTCTAGAAAATACAGCTAGCCGTGGGCCAGGTATCCCAGCAATGTGTGCAGGCAGCTCTCCAAGTGGAATATGGGTCAGAGCAGATTATGCATGTGTTCCTGCAGCAGACGACGATTATCATGGTATAATATTACACCGCTCAGTCATTCATAGTATTACATAACATATGTCCATGTGCAAAAAGGAGAAAAACATTCTCACATTGTAAAGAGAATATGCTCTTTTTACTTCTGTAGATGTGCCAGCGAACTCAGATATAGAGAGGGGTGGACATGTCAGGAACAACGAAGAACCTCCAGAGAAGAAAGTCTCCAGAACTGCTCCAGTGAGATCTACATATCTACAAACGTTAGTGTTTTTATGTGTCCGGATGTCTATGGATCTTATAAAGATATAATAAGGTGTCCATGTTCGTATTATCTGGTGGCAACAATGATCTTCTTTCTTCTTCTTTCTGCTGTTTTATAGTAGTTATATTCTTGTACATAGGAGCAGTATTATAGTAGTTATATTCTTGTACATAGGAGCAGTATTATAGTAGTTATATTCTTGTACATAGGAGGCAGTATTATAGTAGTTATATTCTTGTAGATAGGAGCAGTATTATAGTAGTTATATTCTTATACATAAGAGCAGTATTATAGTAGTTATATTCTTGTACATTGGAGCAGTATTATAGTAGTTATATTCTTGTACATAGGAGCAGTATTATAGTAGTTATATTCTTGTACATCGGACCAGTATTATAGAGTTATATTCTTGTTACATAGGAGGCAGTATTATAGTAGTTATATTCTTGTAGATAGGAGCAGTATTATAGTAGTTATATTCTTATACATAAGAGCAGTATTATAGTAGTTATATTCTTGTACATAGGAGCAGTATTATAGTAGTTATATTCCTGTACATAGGAGCAGTATTATAGTAGTTATATTCTTGTACATAGAAGGCAGTATTATAGTAGTTATATTCTTGTACATGGAGCAGTATTATAGTAGTTATATTCTTGTACATCGGAACCAGTATTATAGTAGTTATATTCTTGTACATAGGAGCAGTATTATAGTAGTTATATTCTTGTACATAGGAGCAGTATTATAGTAGTTATATTCTGTACATAGGAGCAGTATTATAGTAGTTTATTTCTCTGTACATAGGAGCAGTATTATAGTAGTTATATTCTTGTACATAGGAGCAGTATTATAGTAGTTATATTCTTGTACATAGGAGCAGTATTATAGTAGTTATATTCTTGTACATAGGAGCAGTATTATAGTAGTTATATTTCTTGTACATAGGAGCAGTATTATAGTAGTTATATTCTTGTACATAGGAGCAGTATTATAGTAGTTATATTCTTGTACATAGGAGTAGTATTATAGTAGTTATATTCTTGTACATACAGTGCCTTGCGAAAGTATTCGGCCCCCTGGAACTTTTCAACCTTTTGCCACATTTCAGGCTTCAAACAAAAAGATATAACATTTTAAATTTTTGGTGAAGAATCAACAACAAGTGGGTCACAATTGTGAAGTGGAACAAAATTTATTGGATCATTTAAACTTTTTTTGTAATAATAAAACTGAAAAGTGGGGCGTGCAAAATTATTCAGCCCCCTTGCATTAATACTTTGTTGCGCCACCTTTTGCTGCGATTACAGCTGCGGTCTCTTGGGGGATGTCTCTATCAGTTTTGCACATCTAGAGATTGACATTTTTGCCCATTCTTCCTTGCAAAACAGCTCGAGCTCTTTGAGGTTGGATGGAGACGTTTGTGAACAGCAGTTTTCAGCTCTTTCCACATATTCTCAATTGGATTCAGGTCCGGACTGTGACTTGGCCATTCTAAGACCTGTATACCTTTATTTTTGAACCATTCCATTGTAGATTTTGCTTTATGTTTGGGATCATTGTCTTGTTGGAAGATAAATCTCCGTCCTAGTCTCAGGTCTTTTGCAGACTCCAACAGGTTTTCATCCAGAATGGTCCTGTATTTGGCTCCATCCATCTTCCCATCTATTTTAACCATCTTCCCTGTCCCTGCTGATGAAAAGCAGGCCCAAGCCATGATGCTGCCACCACCATGTCTGACAGTGGGGATGGTGTGTTCAGGGTGATGAGCTGTGTTGCTTTTACTCCGAACATATCGTTTTGCATTGTTTCCAAAAAGTCTGATTTTGGTTTCATCTGAGCAGAGCCCCTTCTTCCACATGTTTGGTGTCTCCCAGGTGGATTGTGGCAAACTGTAAACCAGACTTTTTATGGATATCTGTGAGAAATGGCTTTCTTCTTGCCACTCTTCCATAAAGGGCAGATTTGTGAAGTGTTGGACTGATTGTTGTCCTATGGACAGACTCTCCCACCTCAGCTGTAGATCTCTGCAGTTCATCCAGAGTGATCATGGGCCTCTTGGCTGCATCTCTGATCAGTCTTCTCCTTGTTTAGAGGGACGGCCGGGTCTTGGTAGATTTGCAGTGGTCTGATACTCCTTCCATTTCAATATGATCGCTTGCACAGTGCTCCTTGGGATGTTTAAAGCTTGGGAAATCTTTTGGTATCCAAATCCGGCTTTAAACTTCTCCACAACAGTATCAGGGACCTGCCTGTGTGTTCCTTGGTCTTCATGATGCAGAACCCTGAGACTATCACAGAGCAGGTGCATTTATACGGAGACTTGATTACACACAGGTGGATTCTATTTCTCTTCATCAGTCATTTAGGACAACATTGGATCATTCAGAGATCCTCAATCAACTTCTGGAGTGAGTTTTCTGAACTGAAAGTAAATGGGCCGAATAATTTTGCACAGCCCCACTTTTCAGTTTTATTATTACAAAAAAGTTTAATGATGCAATAAATTTCGTTCCACTTCACATTGTGACCCACTTGTTGTTGATTCTCACCAAATTAAAAATGTTCTATCTTTTGTTTGAAGCCTGAAATGTGGCAAAAGGTTGAAAAGTTCCAGGGGGCCGAATACTTTCGCAAGGCACTGTAAGGAGCATATTATAGTAATTATATATTTTGTACACAGGAGGCAGTATTATAGTAGTTATATTCTTGTACATAGGAGCAGTATTATAGTAGTTATATTCTTGTACATAGGAGGCAGTAATTATAGTAGCTATATTCTTGTACATAGGAGCAGTATTATAGTAGTTATATTCTTGTACATAGGAGCAGTATTAAGTAGTTATATTGTAAAGGCAGTATTATAGTACTATATTCTTGTACATAGAGGCATATTATAAGTAGTTATTTCTGTACATAGGAGCAGTATTATAGTAGTTATATTCTTGTACATAGGAGCATAACTTAATAGTGAGTATATTCTTGTACAAGGAGCAGTATTATAGTAGTTATATCTCCTGTATAGGCAGTATTATAGTTTTTAAGGAGCAGTATTATAGTAGTTATATTCCTGTAACATAGGAGCAGTATTATAGTAGTTATATTCTTGTACATAGGAGCAGTATTATAGTAGCTATATTCTTGTACCATAGGAGCAGTATTATTAGTAGTTATCATTCTGTACATAGGAGCCAGTATTCATAAGTAGTTATATCTTGTACATAGGAGGCAGTATTATAGTTAGTTATATTCTTGTACATAGGAAGCAGTATTATAGCAGTTATATCTCTGGCACATAGGAGCAGTATATAGTAGTTATATTCTTCTACATAGGAGCAGTATTATAGTAGTTATATTCCTGTACATAGGAGCAGTATTATAGTAGTTATATTCTTGTACATAGGAGCAGTATTATAGTAGTTATATTCTGTACATAGGAGCAGTATATAGTAGTTATATTCTTGTACATAGGACAGTATTATAGTAGTTATATCTTGTACATAGGAGGCAGTATTATAGTAGTTATATTCTTGTACATAGGAGCAAGTATTATAGTAGTTATATTCTTGTACATAGGAGCAGTATTATAGTAGTTTATATTCTTGTACATAGGAGCAGTATTAAGTAGTTATTCTGTCATAGACAGTATTATAGTAGTTATATTTCTTGTACTAAGGAGGCAGTATTATAGTAGTATATTCTTGTACATAGGAGCAGTATTATAGTAGTTATATTCTTGTACATAGGAGCAGTATTATTAGTACTAATATTCTTGTACATAGGAGGCAGTATTATAGTAGTTATATTCTTGTACATGGAGCAGTATTATAGTAGTTATATTCTTGTACATAGGAGGCAGTATTATAGTAGTTATATCTTGTACATAGGAGCGTATTATAGTAGTTTATATTCTTGTACATAGGAGCAGTATTATAGTAGTTATATTCTTGTAACATAGGAGCAGTATTATAGTAGTTATATTCTTGTACATAGGATGCAGTATTATAGTAGTTATATTCTTGTACATAGGAGCAGTATTATAGTAGTTATATTCTTGTACATAGGAGCAGTATTATAGTAGTTATATTCTTGTACATAGGAGCAGTATTATAGTAGTTATATTCTTGTACATAGGAGCAGTATTATAGTAGTTATATTCTTGTACATAGGAGCAGTATTATAGTAGTTATATTCTGTACATAGGAGCAGTATTATAGTAGTTATATTCTTGTACATAGGAGCAGTATTATAGTAGTTATATTCTTGTACATAGGAGCAGTATTATAGTAGTTTATATTCTTGTACATAGGAGCAGTATTATAGTAGTTATATTCTTGTACATAGGAGCAGTATTATAGTAGTTATATTCTTGTACAAGGAGCAGTATTATAGTAGTTATATTCTTGTACATAGGAGCAGTATTATAGTAGTTATATTCTTGTACATAGGAGCAGTATATATAGTAGTTATATTCTTTTGTACATAGGAGCAGTATTATAGTAGTTATATTCTTGTTGTACATAGGAGCAGTATTATAGTAGTTATATTCTTGTACATAGGAGGCAGTATTATAGTAGTTATATTATTCTTGTACATAGGAGCAGTATTATAGTAGTTTATATTCTTGTACATAGGAGCAGTATTATATAGTAGTTATATTCTTGTACATAGGAGCAGTATTATAGTAGTTATATTCTTGTACATAGGATGCAGTATTATAGTAGTTATATTCTTGTACATAGGAGGCAGTATTATAGTAGTTATATTCTTGTACATAGGAGCAGTATTATAGTAGCTATATTCTTGTACATAGGAGGCAGTATTATAGTAGTTATATTCTTGTACGTAGGAGGCAGTATTATAGAAGTTATACAAGGGTTTCAGTAAGCTCTACAACTGGAGCAGTATATATCTACATGTAGGTTATGAGAATGTAAGAACTTTACATAAGGTTATTTCTCGTCATAGTTATACAACAGAGCTCTCATTTCAGAACTTTCCAGACTGGCAGCGATTAAGTTCTTTGTGGATAGTCATGGAGGAGAACTCTCACCGTGTGTATGATGCACCTATTATCAGCAGCAGATGCACTTTGCTCCCAGCACTCATCCTGCGACTGCAGAAGTTTTCTGTTAAACCTCCGGCCAAACATTTGTCTGCTCTGCTGTCAGAGAACGGCGCTGCTGATTTTCCTTTGATTAATAATGTACAGTCTTCGGGCAGGATGAGACATAAACTCGGAAAATAAAATACTATAAAATAAAGAAGAATGATTAACACCTTCTAGACTGCATTACTACTAAATTTCTTATTAAACATAAAGGTAGCATTTCTACGTTAATATATAAAGCAGAGGAGTCAAACTTCAAGTAGTGTGTGATCGGTGGGCGTTCGGCTGCTGGGACCCTCACAGATCACAAAAATGGGGATCTTGTGTCTCCCTTATGAATGGAACAGCAGTTGAGCATGCACAATGTCGCTCCAATTATTCTCTATGCTACCACCATTGAACCAATAGAAATGGGTGGAGCGGCAACATGCATGCTCAACTGTTGCTGTTGTGGAACACCGACCCCCATTCTCATGATTGGTGGGGGTCCCAGCACATCACAGGCCCTCTGTAAGCCATAAAGTCAAGTCTATGACAGAAATGAGCTGATATAGATATAATTTATGGCAGTTTTGGGCCTAAATAGCAGTAAATTTGCCGG
Source organism: Rhinella marina (assembly GCA_900303285.1). Classification (NCBI taxonomy): domain Eukaryota; kingdom Metazoa; phylum Chordata; class Amphibia; order Anura; family Bufonidae; genus Rhinella; species Rhinella marina. Next base: position 151,184 of record ONZH01010442.1, read on the forward strand.
AAGCAGGAGTCCTAAAGTTCAGGGGCATGCACCAAAAATGTACAACTTTTTGACATCAGAAAAGTGGCAAAATCATTTAATAAATCCCACCCCGTTCCCAATGCATTTAATAAGTGACTGTACATTTCCATTGAGGTTAGTGAACTTTAGAAAGTACAAGTTGTGCCCAGAGGGATGAAGACAGCGCGATAGACTGATGAATTACTTCTACACTTGGGATTTTTCATTCATCAATCACGGACTAAATTTCCATTACTCCAGATTATTTAACCTAAACTTTTATGGCCTCATTTCTCATTGACGGGAATTGTTCCACCCCACGGTGAAAGCTCTCCGAGTCTAACCAGGTCACTCAAGGCCATCAGGCCGCTTCATAAAACAAACACGAGACCTCTGCTCTGATTTATTGGCTTTAATTTTCTGTACTCGGCGACGTGATAAAATCTGCACATTTCAGGGGCCTTCAGAGCTGCGCATCCCGAGGATATATAACATATTCATTAACGTGTGTCGGTCATATCAACCAGATGTTCAGAGATCACCAACTCAAATATTGTATTTAATGCAATTAAAACCCAAAGATCATCAGTAAATCTGATCCACGAGTTATCTTCTATCTAGCTATGCAGTAGGTTAAAATCTATAAATCTTACACTTATCAACGTTAACCCCTTTAACCTCCTAAATAAGATCTGGTCCAACCAATTTACTTCTAAAGTCACATAATTAGTTGACTAAGATTCCCCCTCTGTGTAATCAAAATGTCACATGATCTGTCACATGATGTGAGGATAAATACACCTGTTCTGAAAGACAACTGAGTCTACAACACTAGAGGGTAAGCACCATGAAGACAAAGGAACCTCCAACCAGGTCAGAGTCAACACTGTGGAGAAGTATGGATTCAGGGTTGGGGTATAGAAAAATATCCCAAACTTTGACCTTCCCAAAGAGTGTTATTAAATCCATTACTCACAGGAGTTTTGGTGGACAAGGAGGACATTAATCACTAGCGACAACACTGAAGGAGCTCCAATGATCCACCAAGGAGATGGAAATATCTGTCTATAAGATCACTATAAGCTGTACCCTCCACAGAGGAGATGGAAGGATCTGTCCATAGCACACTATAAGCTGTACACTCCACAGAGGAGATGGAAGGATCTGTCCATAGGACACTATAAGCCGTACACTCCACAGAGGAGATGGAAGGATCTGTCCATAGGACACTATAAGCCGTACACTCCACAGAGGAGATGGAAGGATCTGTCCATAGGACACTATAAGCCGTACACTCCACAGAGGAGATGGAAGGATCTGTCCATAGGACACTATAAGCCGTACACTCCACAGAGGAGATGGAAGGATCTGTCCATAGGACACTATAAGCCGTACACTCCACAGAGGAGATGAAGGATCTGTCCATAGGACACTATAAGCCGTACACTCCACAGAGGAGATGGAAGGATCTGTCCATAGGACACTATAAAGCCGTACACTCCACAGAGGAGATGAAAGGATCTGTCCATAGGACACTATAAGCCGTACACTCCACAGAGGAGATGGAAGGATCTGTCCATAGGACACTATAAGCCGTACACTCCACAGAGGAGATGGAAGGATCTGTCCATAGGACACTATAAGCCGTACACTCCACAGAGGAGATGGAAGGATCTGTCCATAGGACACTATAAGCCGTACACTCCACAGAGGAGATGGAAGGATCTGTCCATAGGACACTATAAGCCGTACACTCCACAGAGGAGATGGAAGGATCTGTCCATAGGACACTATAAGCCGTACACTCCACAGAGGAGATGAAGGATCTGTCCATAGGACACTATAAGCCGTACACTCCACAGAGGAGATGGAAGGATCCTGTCCATAGGACACTATAAGCCGTACACTCCACAGAGGAGATGGAAGGATCTGTCCATAGGACACTATAAGCCGTACACTCCACAGAGGAGATGAAAGGATCTGTCCATAGGACACTATAAGCCGTACACTCCACAGAGGAGATGGAAGGATCTGTCCATAGGACACTATAAGCCGTACACTCCACAGAGGAGATGGAAGGATCTGTCCATAGGACACTATAAGCCGTACACTCCACAGAGGAGATGGAAGGATCTGTCCATAGGACACTATAAGCCGTACACTCCACAGAGGAGATGGAAGGATCTGTCCATAGGACACTATAAGCCGTACACTCCACAGAGGAGATGGAAGGATCTGTCCATAGGACACTATAAGCCGTACACTCCACAGAGGAGATGGAAGGATCTGTCCATAGGACACTATAAGCCGTACACTCCACAGAGGAGATGGAAGGATCTGTCCATAGGACACTATAAGCCGTACACTCCACAGAGGAGATGAAGGATCTGTCCATAGGACACTATAAGCCGTACACTCCACAGAGGAGATGAAGGATCTGTCCATAGGACACTATAAGCCGTACACTCCACAGAGGAGATGGAAGGATCTGTCCATAGGACACTATAAGCCGTACACTCCACAGAGGAGATGAAGGATCTGTCCATAGGACACTATAAGCCGTACACTCCACAGAGGAGATGAAGGATCTGTCCATAGGACACTATAAGCCGTACACTCCACAGAGGAGATGGAAGGATCTGTCCATAGGACACTATAAGCCGTACACTCCACAGAGGAGATGGAAGGATCTGTCTATAGGACACTATAAGCCGTACACTCCACAGAGGAGATGAAAGGATCTGTCTATAGGACACTATAAGCCGTACACTACACAGAGGAGATGGAAGGATCTGTCCATAGGACACTATAAGCTATACACTCCATAGAGGAGATGGAAGGATCTGTCTATAGGACACTATAAGCCGTACACTACACAGAGGAGATGGAAGGACCTGTACATAGGACACTATAAGCCGTACACTCCACAGAGAAGATGGAAGGACCTGTCCATATGACACCATAAGCCGTACACTCCACAGAGGAGATGGAAGGATCTGTCCATAGAACAGTATAGGCTGTACACTGCATGGATAAGATGTAAATATCTGTCCTTAGGACCACTATAAGCTGTCTGGAGCAAACCCAACACTTTCCATCACTCCAAGTTCACCATTCCCACAGTGAAGAATGGTGGTGGCAGCATCATACTGTGGACATGCTTGTCATCAAAAGTGACAGTAGAATGTTTTAGGATTAAAGGAAACATGGATGGCAGTAAATACGGGGCAATTTGTTTAGGTGGATGACCATGTGTTGGTAGGTTTGCGGTTATGTCATATTTCTTCTATTTTCAGATGATGGATTGAACAGTGCCCTGTGAGATGTTCAGAGCTTGGGATATTTTTTTAATAACCTGACCCTGCTTTACACTGCTCCACAACTTTATTCCTGACCTGTCTGGTGTGTTCCTTGGATTTCATGATGCTGTTTGATCACTAATGTTCTCTAACAAACCTCTGAGCCCTTCACAGAACCTCTGAGAAGACATTACAAACAGGTGGACTCCATTTGCTAATGAGGTGACTTGTGAAGGCAATTGGTCACACTGGATTTTATTTAGTGGTATCAGACTACAGGGGGCTGAATACAAATGCTAGTCACACTTTCCAGGTTTTTATTAATTAAACATTTTGAAAATCATGTATCATTTTCTTTTCAACTTCACCCATACTTGCTACTTTGTGTTGGTCTATCACATAAAATCCAAATAAAATACATTTAAGTTTGTGGGTGTAATGTAAAAATGTAGAAAAGTTCAAGGGATATGAAAACTTTTTCTAGGCACTGTAGATTGATATATAGATGCAGTGTAACTACAGTCATGGCCAAAAGTTTTGAGAATGACACAAATCTTATATTTTCACATGATCTGCTGCCCTCTGGTTTTTATGTGTGTTTGTCAGATGTTTTTATCACATACAGAAATATAATTGCAATCATATTATGAGTAACAAAAGCTTATATTGACAGTTAGAATGAGTTAATGCAGCAAGTCAATATTTGCAGTGTTGACCCTTCTTCTTCAGGACCTCTGCAATTCTCCCTGGCATGCTCTCAATCAACTTCTGGACCAAATCCTGACTGATAGCAGTCCATTCTTGCACAATCAATGCTTGCATTTTGTCAGAATTTGTAGGTTTTTGTTTGTCCACCCGTCTCTTGATGATTGACCACAAGTTCTCAATGGGATTAAGATCTGGGGAGTTTCCAGGCCATGGACCCAAAATCTCTATGTTTTGTTCCCTGAGCCATTTAGTTATCACCTTTGGTTTATGGCAAGGTGCTCCATCATGCTGGAAAAGGCATTGTTGATCGTCAAACTGCTCTTGGACGGTTGGGAGAAGTTGCTCTCGGAGGACATTCTGGTACCATTCTTTATTCATGGCTGTGTTTTTAGGCAAGACTGTGAGAGAGCCGATTCCCTTGGCTGAGAAGCAACCCCACACATGAATGGTTTCAGGATGCTTTACAGTTGGCATGAGACAAGACTGGTGGTAGCGCTCACCTCGTCTGCTCCGAATGAGCTGTTTTCCAGATGTCCCAAACAATCGAAAAGGGGATTCATCAGAGAAAATGACTTTACCCCAGTCCTCAGCAGTCCACTCCCTGTAACTTTTGCAGAATATCAGTCTGTCCCTGATGTTTTTTCTGGAGAGAAGTGGCTTCTTTGCTGCCCTCCTTGAGACCAGGCCTTGCTCCAAGAGTCTCCGCCTCACAGTGCGTGCAGATGCACTCACACCTGCCTGCTGCCATTCCTGAGCAAGCTCTGCACTGCTGGTAGCCCGATCCCGCAGCTGAAACACTTTTAAGAGATGGTCCTGGTGCTTGCTGGTCTTTCTAGGGCACCCTGGAGCCTTTTTGGCAACAATGGAACCTCTCTCCTTGAAGTTCTTGATGATGCGATAGATTGTTGACTGAGGTGCAATCTTTCTAGCTGCGATACTCTTCCCTGTTAGGCCATTTTTGTGCAGTGCAATGATGACTGCACGTGTTTCTTTAGAGATAACCATGGTTAACAGAAGAGAAACAATGATGCCAAGCACCAGCCTCCTTTTAAAGTGTCCAGTGGTGTCATTCTTACTTAAGGTCCTTTTACACGGGCCGATTATCGGCCGAAAAATCGTTCCTAGGAACGCTAGTGCCGATAATCGGCCCGTGTAAAAGTGGCCCTAATCAGCCGACGAACGAGCAAAACGCTCGTTCGTCGGCTGATTGGATCTTTTGGTTTCTACAAAAGATCCAATCTGTCGGGCGCACATCGGCCTGTGTAAACAGGCGATGTGCGCCTGACAGTATGGAGCTTCCCGGCCGCACGAGTGATACAGCGATCACTCGTGCGGCCCGGCGCTCGATTCATCGGACCGTGTAAAAAGGCTCCCTGCCCGAGCGCCGATATCGCTGATCGGCGCTAGGGCAGGGAGACACATCGGCCCGTCTAAAAGGGCCTTTAATCATGACAGATTGATCTCCAGCCCTGTCCTCATCAACACCCACACCTGTGTTAATGGAGCAATCACTGAAACGATGTTAGCTGGTCCTTTTAAGGCAGGGCTGCAATGATGTTGAAATGTGTTTTGGGGGATAAAGTTCATTTTCTAGGCAAATATTGACTTTGCAAGTAATTGCTGTTAAGCTGATCACTCTTTATAACATTCTGGAGTATATGCAAATTGCTGATTGGTGGCGGTCCGACACAGGGGACCCCCGCAAATCAGTTTTTTGAGAAGGCATCTGCACTCCGTGAGCACTGCTGCTTTCTCACAGCTAACCAAGCACAGCTCTGTACATTGTATAGCAGCTGTGCTTGGTATCACTCCCAGCCCCATTCATTTGAATGGGGCTGAGCTGCTTCTAGGCTACATGACACATGATCATGTCATCACCAGCCTAGGAAAAGCTGAGAGACGTTTGTGGCTCTCCCAAGAGTGCTGCTGCCTTCTCAAACAGCTGATCGCGGGGGTCCCAGATGTTGGACTCCCACCGAGTATAGGAACCTTTTTAAAGAAAGAAAAACGCACAATGATCACTGAAATAACTTGAAACTGACAAAAGTAATAATAAATAAAAATGTACTAAAAATCAACTAATGAAAATCAGACATTGCTTTTGAATTGTGGTTCAACAGTATAATTTAAAAAAACAACTAATGAAACTGGCCTTGACTAAAATGATAGTACTCCTAGAAAAGTTTAACTATAGGGACTAAGCCTGCCTATTTAAAGGGTGAGAAGTAGTCACTTTGTTGTTTGGTATCATGGTGGGTACCACACTGAACATGGACCAAAGAAAGCTAAGGAGAGAGTTGTCTCAGGAGATTAGAAAGAAAATTATAGACAAACGTGTTAAAGGTAAAAGCTATAAGACCATCTCCGAACAGCGTAATGTTCCTGTTACTTTAGTTGCGCATATTATTATTCAGAAGATTAAGGTCTATGGGACAGTAGACAATCTCCCTGGACATGGCCATAAGAGGAAAATTGACAACAAATTGAAGAGATTGATAATACGAATGTTAACCAAAGAGCCTTGAACATCTTCGAAAGAAATTAGAACTGAACTCCAAGGTCAAAGTACATCAGTGTCTGATCTCACCATCCCTCACTGTCTTAGCTAAAGTGCACTTCATGGAATACGACGGAGGAGTAAACCAGTTTTGAAAGTAAATCATATAAATGCGAGAATGGAATTTTCCAAAATGCATGTTGACAAGCCACAAAGCGCCTGGGAGTATGTCCTTTGGACAAATGAGAAAAAACTGGTACTTTTTGGCAAATCACATAATCTCTATGCTCACAGACTCAAAAATGAAACATCGAAGAAACAAACATTGCACATACTGTGTAAACATGGAGAAGGCTCGGCTAATTTTTGGGGCTGCTTTTCTGCATCTGGCACAGGGTGTCTTGAATCTGTGCAAGGTACAATGAAATCTTAAGACTCTCAGGGCATTCTGAAGCGAAATGTGCTGCACATTATCAGAAGGTTTGGTCTCAGTCGCAGGCAATGGGTCCTCAAACAGAATAATGACCCAAAAAACACTGCTAAAAACATCCAATAATGGCCAAGAGCAAAGCACTGGACTATTGTGAAGTGGCCTCTATGAGCCCTGATCTAAATCCTACTGAACATCTGTGGAAGGAGCTGAAACATGAAGTCTGGAGAAGACACCCTTCACACCTGAGACAGCTGGAGCAGTCTGCTCACGAGGAGCGGCCAAAATACATGTGGACGGGTGCAGAAGTCTCATAGAGTGTTACAGAAATTGCTGATTGCAGTTATTGCCTCAAAAAGTTGTGCAACAGAATATTAAGTTAAGGAAGCATCATTTGTGTCCAGGCCGGGGTCATTAGTTGTTTTATAAATTATTCTTTTGAACCACAATTCAAAGAAAAGTCTGATCTTCATTAGTTGATTTTCAGTAAAAAAAAAATTTCCAGTTTCAAATTATTTCAGTGCCCATTGTGGGTTTTTCTTACTTTAACAGAAGGGTACCAACAATTTTGTCCATGTGTGTAGGTAGATTAGATAGAAAGATAGATAGAAATATTAATTTAAAAAATAGTGTGGAAAGAACTATCATTTTGTCCTATCATTTACATAACATCACCTCTATCCTCACACACTACAATAAGCTTCTCCACCAATTTTACTCGACTTATATATTTTCTTCAAGAAAATTACCTTCGAGAAGAAATTCCACTCCATTTACAATAAAGAACAGAGAAGCAATGAGAACATTTGTTTAAGGATATTAATTTGCATAAACGCAGACATTAAGAAATATCTTTTCTTCGCAGGCGACGACACATGCATGAGCAAGGAGAAAGAAATGGCAAGTAATTGTTCTGGATAATCCAGTGCTCTGTTAATAAGATGTAAGTATCGTTGTTAATGCCTTCACAGAAGCCGCGTGAGATTACAGATAAATTTCAGTGAAATTGTAGGAAAAGGGAATTTAATTTAACCGCTATAAATTGCTAATGTTACTCAGCCCGGCAGTTTTACTGAAATTGCTTTTTTTTTTTTTTTGTGTATAATACAAATGAATACAGTAATTAAAAGTTAAGTAAAAACTTTACAGTTTTCTTGCTCCAGAGTCCAGTAGTTATTGCCACGCCTATATGACCAATACCATTGTCAGCCATGATAGCTCTAATAAGGCCAAATGACCATATAATGGCATACTATGACTCCCATGACGCCTAGTGGTCCGTACTAAATGTCCGTGTGGCCCTAGAAGCAATGACCTTAAAGCTGCTATTTGCATCAAATGGTCAAGTGTTGTTGGTGCCACAGTTTTATATTGATTGGTTTAGGGGTTTGCGTAAGTATACTTATAATAACCCTGGGGGTCTAGAGTAATGTGTTAATTAGCGGTTAATTCCTAGTATCTCTGTTGGTCTGGGGCTGAAGAAGGTGTAATATTGATATCCATTATTCATGATGATATAATGGCCAATATGTGTAGTACCTCAGAGTTACACGGGCCCTTAAAGCAGTCCACACTTCCACACAAAACTACTCGCTGCCATTACTCACTTTTCTGGCCAATGAGATGGCTACACTTGAAGTGCACAATGTTACATAGTGTGCTTGCCCTCTAGCATCACCTTTAGCACACTGGCATTCAAAGAGTTAACGGCGGTAGTGGTGAGTAGGTGTAATCACACCTCACGGCCCCATTCATTTCAGTGGGAAGAATCGCTTCCATACAAGTCTACCCCACTACCCCTGTTACGGCCAGCATGTAAACAGTGAAGAGGAGATACGGTGCGCGCCTCCTCTTCAAACAGCTGATCGGCGGGGGTGCCAGGTGTCGGACCCAGCCGATCTGATATTGATGAACTATCCTGAGGATGGGTCATCAATATATATAACTCGGAAAACCCCTTTAAGATAGCTACACAATGCTTTCCTTCTTTGAGACTGAGGGTAAGTTAGAGCGCCAAGGACGAACCTATTAAATTCTAAGATTTAATATAAAAAAGTACAGTGCTTAAAAAAATGAGTCTGACATGTATGTATTTCAATATGACATTTTTAAAGGGTCTCAGCCAGTGGTGTAGCTAAAGGCTCATGGACCCTGGTGAAGAGTTTAGCTTGGGCCACCTTCCCTCAAAATTGAAATGGCATCTCCCCATTACGGTGCCGCAAACCTCTTACAGCCACTGACGTCTGTTTTCTTTCCTCATCTTCTCCAATCGGATGTAACCGCCATGATGATTTCGTTCAACCATCTCTCTTCTCTCTAGAGCAGGGGTCAGGAACCTTTTTGGCTAAGAGAGCCGTAAACGCCACATATTTTGAAATATAATTCCGCGAGAGCCGTACAAAATGTTTAAAGGGCCATTGACAGATCAATCGCTCCAATGTTCACTTAGTACAGCAAGGAATGCTCCTCCCTGCTGTATAAAGCCACAACTGGACTGAAACAATGGTAATTAGCAGTAAAAAAATTAAATAAATAACTTACATTGTGAGCTTCTGCCACCTATATTTCATGCTTGGGGCTTTTAAATCATCTCTTGGGGGTATAAGAAACTGATTTAAAGCCCCCCAAGAGTGAACTAGCAGCGATCGGTACCTGCCGAATATGCAGTTATATTCGTTGTGCTCTGCAGCTCCGACTACCGGGTTGATCCCTGCATCTTACGTCACGCTGCTCCCTCTCTCTCCATAGAGGTAAATGGAATCTGCTGGCAGCGTATGCGCACCAGTTGGCAGCACGACGTAAGATGCACGGTTCAACGCGGAAGTAAGAGCTGCGGAGCACAACGAATATAAATGGAGGGGGTTATGAAGCTCATGTCTCCTCGGTTCAGCAAGCGCCGAGGAGGCAGAGCCGGCGGCGCATGCGTGCTAGAGTGAAAGTATATGCAGCGATCCCCACACAGATACGTCATCGGGTGGAATCGCTGCATTATGGGAGAAGGTAAAAACAGGGGCTAGCGCCCCAATAACATATAGCACGGGCGCCGTTCCTGAGCGCTTTATTACAGCTCTGGGAGACCTCCAGAGCTGTAAAGAAGCGCTCAGAACAGATTTTGCCCTGATAGTGGTCCTTTAAATCAGTTTCTTATGCCCACAAGAGATTAATTTAAAGCCCACAAGAGTGTAATATGGGTGGCAGATGTTTTTTAAGGCCATATTTTTATTTTTTTTTGGGGGGGGGGCTATATAATGGATTATGTGGGATTATTTTCAGGGGTGAAGTGGGAAGGGGGGGTTGGTGGGACACACTGTATTACACAGCCCCTTTATTGATGGCAGCTCACTGCTGCTGACCATGAGGCTGTGTAACAATTTCCATGTTATAATGTTCACCTTCAAAGCAGCAGCACAGCCAGGGGTTTCTGGAACGTCCAAGGAGACACAAGGGAGGAGGCAGATGCCGCTTCACTAGGGGACGCAGGTGCGTGCTTGCAGACGGCGCGGCTATGCAGGGAGTTATGGGAAATGTAGTCCATGCTCCCTGCCGCTCACCACTGCCGCCAATGCTTATCAGGCCATCAAAGAACTACCAATATCAGCGTGCACCGCGGCCTGATGGAGCTTGGTGCATGCATCCTTCCCATAGACAGGTAGGAGCCCTGTCTGCGAGCCAGATACGGCCATCAAAAGAGCCATATCTGGCTCGCGAGCCATAGGTTCCCGACCCCTGCTCTAGAGTTTATGAACAGGCATCTTAGTTTCCTGCTTTTCTATCATCCTCCCCACCTTTTCAACACCCCCTCCTGCCACCCCCAATACTGTGTCCATTGTGCCCCTCAATACTATACTGCAGGAACTGTCCCCCTGAAATACTAGTACCACAACAGATAGTGCCCCTCCAATAATTATTGACACACAGTGCCCGTAAAAATAATGTCCATTGTGCAAAGCTAATAATGTGCCAGGATTCCCCCCCCCCCCCACAGTAATATTGCTCCACGAAGTCCACCAATAGAAAATAATTATCTGCCGGAGTGCACTTAGTGTTAACAGTGCCCCCAATAGTAATAATGCCCCCATTGTTCCCATACCCGTAATCATGTTCCCCATAATTCCCCAGTAGAAATAATTCTCCTTAACAATGTGTGCCAGTCAAAAAATGCCCCCCAATGTGGGCCTGCACAAAAAAATATTCCTTTATAATGTGTTCCAGTGCAAAAAATAACCCCTTATAATGCATGCCAGTGCAAAAACTGCCCCCTTCCATGTGCCAGTATATAGAAATGCCCACAGTAGAGCCAAATTCCTCTTAGTGCCCCTCTATAATGTGAACCAGTAGAAACATGTGTGCCAAATAAAAAACAATAAACACATATACTTACCTCAATGCAGCTGTCAGTGATGCGGTGCAGGCCTCTTCCAGCTTGTTTCCCAACCTGTATGCTGCCCTCTCAGGTGGTGTGATGATTATTATGTCATCGTGCCGCCTGTGCCAGACTCTGATAGTCTACAGGCACTTTGGCAGTGCACCACTGGCAAGGGGCACTCTGTGGGCCCTCCTGGCTTAGAGGCCCGGTTGCAATTGCGACCACTGGAATCCCTATAGCTACAGCACTGGTCTTAGCCAGATCCCTTATCCCTCCTACCAAAAGGAGAATGGCTAATCACATGTATGAAAACACAATTGCAAGAAATGATTCTGGCTTATATCATATCTTCTCAAAGGAGCCTCCTAACAAGGTAATAGGATGATGACAAATTCCTCAGTATATTGTGCTAATCTAGGCAAACCAGACAAGAATATGTAACGTTGAACCAATATTCAATTAGGAGGTTTCCTAAGGCCGAAAATTCTGGTGATTGTGATAATTTCTGATCATAAATACCTAGCATGGTTATTATAAACAAGACATATGACAGATATAGCTTTGGAGCATTACATTTTCTTTGCCTTTATAGATGACTCCAGCCATTTTCTGAAATGCTTATCTCCATGAAAACAAAAGGATTGGACATGTTGAATTCCAACTGCTCGATTCTTCTCTCCCCCAGCGGGAGGCCCCATACACATTAGATGGTCGGCCATTCCCAACAAAAATCTGGGGGTTCGTTCAACATTAGTCAAACATATTTGGCCAGTTTTACTGTGGAGGACCTGGCACATGTAACCATCGACAACCTATTGCAACGGTTTCCAACTAGGGGTACTGTAAAACCCCAACATAGCTCCCCACCACCACCATGTCAGATGCTTCACAGCACACAATTTTATAGTAAGGGGTCAATTCTGGGTTTAGACTTAAAGGGGTTTTCTGGTTCCAGGATATTTGATAGCTTATTCTCAAGCTAGGCCAAAACTATCAGATTGGTGGGTGTCTGATTCTTGACTGCTGGCTCATGCAAGTAACAAGACCTCTTACTGTTTAAATGGCGCGTCTACTTAGTAATGGAATGCATGATATTGAAACTTCGTCCCAATGGTCCAACATGCGTTTTTACACTTGGGAGTGGGAGCTTCCAGTTGCCCCTTGGTCTATAAAGCACTGTGGGATAAGTTGTCACTGCATTAAAGGGGTTGTCCCATCGTAGACCATGGGGGCATATCGCCATTTACTTCAATGGGGCCGCCGAAAATAGCTGAGTGCTGGATTGGAATATGCTAAGAGGTTAAGGGAGATTTATAGAGCCGCTAATTCTAAGAAAGAATTGTTCATTGATTAGACTGATTTGCTGTGTTGATTGAACCCAATTAACTGATTTAGTTAAGTAAAATGATACGTTGATGGTTGATGCTCTCTTTGTAAAAGGATACTAAATTTGTTGTTTCTGATTAAATTGGCAGTAAGGTCAGAAAGAAGATATTATCATCATCACCTGACTGTAATAATAACCTGTAAACTGAATGTGAATCATGGAGAATCTACAAGAGAGGAATATATATATACATATATACATCAATCCAGCCTGCGAATACTAAACCTGACGATTCAGATGAGAACTATGGAAGCCTAGACATGACAACTTTGAACTCTGATGATTATTGGACATTTGCCTCGCTTCTGATTGTGCCCATGTGCTGTGCAGGGAATAACTTGGAATAACTTAAAGGAAAGTGCAGGGGAAAAAAATGCTGAGTGTCCAGTGGAGTCTACCATAGATGATGAATGGCTTATCAGCCCTGATCTGGGGAATCCAGTCAGAATGTAGTCATTGGGGGAATCCTCTGGATACCTAAGCAGGCTGTGTACAAGAGGAGGAAAACACTTATTTACTTGTGTCTCCTCTTCATCCCATCGGAGAACGAACAGATATAATATATGCATTGATGATATAGGGTCTGTCCTGATCTATACACCTCAGTTAATGGATGGCCCATAGACCTGGTTTGAACTGAATATAGTCAGTTGGGAAACTCTCTTTAGACAATTAGCAAATTATGTTCAAGAGGAGGAAAATGTTAAAGAAATGTAGTTACTTGATTGTGCTAGGGTTGTATTTCATTATCAGGTGGTCTCCATCTCCTTATATCCATATCTCTAATATCTTATAATCTCTAATCTCCATTAGATGTCACGTATGCGTAAAAATAAAAATGACTCATAATCACTTGATATGGCTATAGGAAAAGAGGAACTTAGCAGAAGTTAATATATGCATATGGAATTTCCCAGATAGATGAAGTAATGTGTATGCCATTGGCTACCATTATCATTCTTTTGATTTGATGTTACATGTATACTTGTATGATTGTGATTGGATATATTAAAATTGATGACAAAGGGGGCTGTGATTACACCAACATGTATTTCTAATAAAATTAGTAACCAGGAGAGATCTGCATGATCAGCAATGAGACTGGACGTGCATTTCTTGTGCTGTGGCCGCACCCTCTTACCATGAAGGGGGAAATTTAACATAATTTGAACACCACAGAAAACTGAGTATTAAGTCCTATTTTGGGACTTATCCTAAAGTGCATTGACACTATTTCCGTCTGCCCCATAGAAATGAATGGGAGCAGGGGCTGTGCATGCGCGGTGCGCTTCTATTCACTTCTATGGGAGCAGCGGAGAGCAGTGCTTGGTGGGGGACGGACCCCGGGAAATCCGCGAGTCCTCCAGCCACAGCTCTTCCCGCTACGTTCTCCTTGTAGGTGCGGGTCCCAGTGGTGGGACCAGCACCTATCATACAATGGGGGCATATCCTAGCGATATGCCCCCATTGTCTATGATTGGAATACCCCTTTAGTAATGCAGTATGATAAGTCAGCATGAAACCACATTGTCACCTCCGCCATGATGTTCTCATTGCCTATATGCTGAGAATCAGATCATGATGGAGCTGCTGGCTGACGTACAAGCCTGGTTTTCAAAGAAAAGCACAGAACGTGTCACAAGTCAGGAGAAGACAGAACTATGCTTTATAAACCCTTCAGGAGAAGCAATGTGACATGTGCATTCATCTTATCATTCGGGCAGCTGCAGAAGAGACGTCTTTATGTTCTCCATCAAGAAGTGAAAAAAGCAGGATAAGTTACTGGACGCACATTTAATGTAGATGAAGAAGCGGAGGGACAGTAAATGCAACTTTGGAGACCAATGCCAGGCAGCTGCTGCCAAGGCAAATAAAATCAAAGGATGCATCAAAAGAGTGTATTTTTCTCTATAAATATGACTAGTCAGACCACACATGGAGTACTGTGTACAGCACTGGGCGCCTGTGTATAAGAAGGACATGGCTGAACTAAAACGGTTGCAGAGGAGGGCGACCAAGTTAATTAAGGGGGTGGGGGTGCATTGCAGTACAAAACAGATATCAAATTTGGGATTATATGAATGGACAGTACAGACATCTTCTAATGATCTTCTTATACCTGGACCTGTTACCAGGAGAAGACGGTGTTCTCTATGTCTAGAGGAAAGAAGATTTCACCATCATCATAGACAGGATTCTTTACTGTTAGAGCAGTGAGACTATGGCGCTGTCTGTCACACATTGTGATAGTTCAGAAGGGAGGATTTTCTAGAAAGATTTAAAGGGGTTTTCTGAGACTTTAATACAGATGACCTACACTCTGGATAGGTCATCAGTATCTGATCTGTGGGGGGTCTACTACTTTCTAATATACTTTATATTACATTTTCAAGATATGTGCTTGCTGTCAGTGAATGAGAACTCTTGTTTCCATTCAGAGGCAGTAATCATGTCCATGGCTAGTCCTGCTCAAAAGCTGGTAAATTGTATCCAATTGTGCTAGTTTGTTATAATGTATCCTTCTGGAGTCCGGGCTGTTTAGCTCACAGAGCATTGTCTACACTGGATACAACTGTACTAGTTTGTTACAATGTATCAGTCTGGAGTCCGGGCTGTTTAGCTCACATAGCATTGTCTACAGTCATGGCCAAAAGTTTTGAAAATGACACAAATATTATATTTTCACATGATCTGCTGCCCTCTGGTTTTTATTTGTGTTTGTCTGATGTTTTTTATCACATACAGAAATATAATTGCAATCATATTATGAGTAACAAAAGCTTATATTGACAGTTAGAATGAGTTAATGCAGCAAGTCAATATTTGCAGTGTTGACCCTTCTTCTTCAGGACCTCTGCAATTCTCCCTGGCATGCTCTCAATCAACTTCTGGACCAAATCCTGACTGATAGCAGTCCATTCTTGCACAATCAATGCTTGCATTTTGTCAGAATTTGTAGGTTTTTGTTTGTCCACCCGTCTCTTGATGATTGACCACAAGTTCTCAATGGGATTAAGATCTGGGGAGTTTCCAGGCCATGGACCCAAAATCTCTATGTTTTGTTCCCTGAGCCATTTAGTTATCACCTTTGCTTTATGGCAAGGTGCTCCATCATGCTGGAAAAGGCATTGTTGATCGCCAAACTGGTCTTGGACGGTTGGGAGAAGTTGCTCTCGGAGGACATTCTGGTACCATTCTTTATTCATGGCTGTGTTTTTAGGCAAGACTGTGAGAGAGCCGATTCCCTTGGCTGAGAAGCAACCCCACACATGAATGGTTTCAGGATGCTTTACAGTTGGCATGAGACAAGACTGGTGGTAGCGCTCACCTCGTCATCTCCGAATAAGCTGTTTTCCAGATGTCCCAAACAATCGAAAAGGGGATTCATCAGAGAAAATGACTTTACCCCAGTCCTCAGCAGTCCACTCCCTGTACCTTTTGCAGAATATCAGTCTGTCCCTGATGTTTTTTCTGGAGAAAAGTGGCTTCTTTGCTGCCCTCCTTGCTCCAAGAGTCTCCGCCTCACAGTGCGTGCAGATGCACTCACACCTGCCTGCTGCCATTTCTGAGCAAGCTCTGCACTGCTGGTAGCCCGATCCCGCAGCTGAAACACTTTTAAGAGACGGTCCTGGCGCTTGCTGGTCTTTCTTGGGCGCCCTGGAGCCTTTTTGGCAACAATGGAACCTCTCTCCTTGAAGTTCTTCATGATGCGATAGATTGTTGACTGAGGTGCAATCTTTCTAGCTGAGATACTCTTCCCTGTTAGGCCATTTTTGTGCAGTGCAATGATGACTGCACGTGTTTCTTTAGAGATAACCATGGTTAACAGAAGAGAAACAATGATGCCAAGCACCAGCCTCCTTTTAAAGTGTCCAGTGGTGTCATTCTAAGGCTACTTTCACACTAGCGTTAGCACGGATCCGGCACCTAAAGGGTGCCAACGGATCCGTGCTAACGCTATACATGTGTGGAGCCGGAACAGCACTCCGGCCCACACATGACACACATTGAAACAAGACACAGACATACATACAGACATACATACATACAACATACAGACATACATACATACTCACATACTCCAGGGACGCCGGCAGAACGTCTTCACGCGCCTCCTGCGCGCAGTGATGACGATTCCCCACAGCGCCCTCTGCTGGGCGCAGTGGGGAAACGTCATAGCTGCGCGCAGGAGGCGCATGAAGACATGCTGCCGGCGTCCCTGGAGTATGTATGTATGTATGTATGTATGTCTGTCTGTATGTTTGTATGTATGTCTGTATGTATGTATCTATGTATGTAAGACGGATCCGGAATGACCCCCCATTGGAAATCAATGGAGGACAGATCCGAATTACTGGTGTGTCCACACCAAATGGATCCGTCCCCATTGACTTGCATTGGGGGTCATTCCGGATCCGTCTTGGTGTGGATGCCTGGACCGGAGAGCAAACCGCAGCATGCTGCGGTTTTCTCCGGTCTGAAGACGGAACGGAATGCTTTCAGGAGCATTCCGTTGTCTTCAGTTCAGTTTTGTCCCCATTGACAATGAATGGGGACAAAACTGAAGCGTTTTTTTCCGGTATTGAGCCCCTATAACGGAACTCAATACCGGAATTTAAAAACGCTAATGTGAAGCCTAACTTAATCATGACAGATTGATCTCCAGCCCTGTCCTCATCAACACCCACACCTGTGTTAATGGAGCAATCACTGAAACGATGTTAGCTGGTCCTTTTAAGGCAGGGCTGCAATGATGTTGAAATGTGTTTTGGGGGATAAAGTTCATTTTCTAGGCAAATATTGACTTTGCAACTAATTGCTGTTAAGCTGATCACTCTTTATAACATTCTGGAGTATATGCAAATTGCCATTATAAAAACTGAAGAAGTAGACTTTGTAAAAATTAATATTTGTATCATTCTCAAAACTTTTGGCCATGACTGTATACTGGATACAATTGTGCTAGTTTGTTACAATGTATCAGTCTGGAGTCCTGGCTGTTTAGCTCACAGAGCATTGTCTAGACTGGATACAACTGTACTAGTTTGTTACAATGTATCAGTCTGGAGTCCGGGCTGTTTAGCTCACAGAGCATTGTCTACACTGGATACAACTGTGCTAGTTTGTTACAATGTATCAGTCTGGAGTCCGGGCTGTTTAGCTCACAGAGCATTGTCTACACTGGATACAATTGTCTCCACTTCTCAGCTGAGAGCAGGATGAGCTATGGACAGGTTTACTGCCTTTGAATGGAAACAAGAGTGTTTTCATTCACTTACAACAAACAGCATGGAGAAGATAGAAAAGGAGACATTGAAGCCAAAAATACCAAGCAGTGGTGTGCTCATCTTTATCTTTATAACTCAATATAAATATTTAAGGCAGCATTCAGATTTGCCAGTTTAATCAGGCTAAACTGCTTTGTAATGCAGCAAATGATTATAATCACGCACACGCTGGAAATATGCCGCTAATTAACATTCTGTTGTATCCCAGCGCATGGGGCCAGAAATATTTATTGCTATTCCAAGGTGAAACGCAGTTTTCTCCAACCAAATTGGAAGGATGAGGAACTGCATACAGATGTAGCTGAGCTGACTTTATCAGTGGTAGCAGGGCTGAGCATGTCAGTACACTGTAATAGGCCTGCAATCAGAAGCCAAGTGACTGCATGATAAATCACTGTGATACAGTCTGTTCAGGTCAGAGGAGCAGCGGTCAGCCCAGGAGACGCAGCCGACACACAGATCGTGTTTCCTGGACTGATCACAGTCGTGTGGATGAGCCCTTATCCTACAGGGGTTTCCTGATGGTCCACCCTTAAGTTCAACCCTTGGGATGAAGTGGCCACAGCTCTTACTGATGCTCAGTATTGAATTGGCTGCGCCTGGTTGGTGGTTATGGTGGTCCCCAGTGTTGGGCCCACTAGGATCGCATTGATTGTGCATCATAAGGGCTTAATAATACAGGCCATTATGTCTGATCCCATAATGGCCTTTTTTTTTTTTTTTTTTTTTTTTTACTGTGAGCAATTTACTTGAATCGTGCTGAGTTGCAGTACCAGACACAACTAAAAGAGGCTTTTCGGGGGAAATAAAAGAATAACCCTCTTTTAAACCTCATACAAGTAACAAATACAGCACTGCTATAATGGCTTCATTGCTCACCATAATCTGAGTTGACTCACTTTACCTATTTTGTATCGGTCCCGAGTTACTGCACTCACTATTCTACTGGTGCAGTCACTGTGTACATACATTACATTACTTATCCTGTACTGATCATGAGTTACATCCTGTATTATACTCCAGAGCTGCACTCACTATTCTGCTGGTGCAGTCATTGTGTACATACATTACATTACTTATCCTGTATTATACTCCAGAGCTGCACTCACTATTCTGCTGGTGCAGTCACTGTGTACATACATTACTTATCCTGTACTGATCCTGAGTTACATCCTGTATTATACTCCAGAGCTGCACTCACTATTCTGCTGGTGCAGTCACTGTGTACATACATTACATTACTTATCCTGTACTGATCCTGAGTTACATCCTGTATTATACTCCAGGGCTGCACTCACTATTCTGCTGGTGCAGTCACTGTGTACATACATTACATTACTTATCCTGTACTGATCCTGAGTTACATCCTGTATTATACTCCAGAGCTACACTCACTATTCTACTGGTGCAGTCACTGTGTACATACATTACATTACTTATCCTGTACTGATCCTGAGTTACGTCCTGTATTATACTCCAGAGCTGCACTCACTAGTCTGCTGGTGTAGTCACTGTGTAGATTACATTACTTATCCTGTACTGATCCTGAGTTATATCCTGTATTATACTCCAGAGCTGCACTCACTATTCTGCTGGTGGAGTCACTGTGTACATACATTACTTATCCTGTGCTGATCCTGAGTTACATCCTGTATTATACTCCAGAGCTGCACTCACTATTCTGCTGGTGCAGTCACTGTGTACATACATTATATTACTTATCCTGTACTGATCCTGAGTTACATCCTGTATTATACTCCAGAGCTGCATGTGTCTTTACCTCTCTCTCTGCTTCTTGCTTATTCTACAGCTGTTTCCTCCTCCCCTCTAAAAGTTTAAGGGGGTCAGATCGGGAGACCATGGGGGCCATTCAACTGGCCCATGACGATCAATCCACTTTCCAGGAAACTGTTCATCTAGGAATGCTCGGACCTGACACCCATAATGTGGTGGTGCACCATATTGCTGGAAAAACTCAGGGAACGTGCCAGCTTCAGTGCATAAAGAGGGAAACACATCATCATGTAGCAGCTGAATGGCCCCCAAGGTCTCCCGACTGCCCCTTAGACTTTTATCTTTGGGGTCATCTGAAGGCAATTGTCTATGCTGTGAGGATACGAGATGTGCAGCACCTGAAACTATGGATACTGGAAGCCTCTGCCTAGCATTTCTTCTGCGGTGTTGCTATCAGTGTGTGAAGAGCGGGAGAAGAGGGCTGCATTGACAATCCAACACAATGGGCAGCACTTTGAACACATTTTATAAGAGGTCAGAAACTTGTAAATAACTCATGAAAGAATAAAGTTACGTTAAGACCAAGCACACCATTGTTTTTCTTGTGAAATCCTCAATAAGTTTGATGTGTCACATGACCCTCTTCCCATTGAAAAAACTAAAGTTGGATCCAAAATGGCCGACTTCAAAATGGCCGCCATGGTCACCACCCATCTTGAAAAGTTCCCCCCTCCCATATACTAATGTGCCACAAACAGGAAGTTAATATCACCAACCATTCCCATTTTATTTAGGTGTATCCATATAAATGGCCCACCCTGTACACCGGTAAAGAGCAGTGTGGTTGTGGATCCATCTCTCTGATAAGGTAGTAAAACTCTTTCTATATACTGCAGCAGCGTCTCTTTGTGTCTTTCCTCTGATTCTTGCTTATTCTACAACTGTTTCCTCCTCCTCCCCTCTCCACAGCATGTAACCTGGTCCCTCAGTGAGCTGACAGTCCATCTCGTCTCTCAAGAAGAATTTAGCAGTGAGTGAACAGTTTAAGAGAGAGGGGGACAAGAGGAAAGGAGCCTGATAAGTGGAGACAAAGGCATTTTTCCATAATGAGATATATTATAAAGTTTCTTATATTTGTCTGTGCTATTGATTCATGTAATGTTTGTTGAGACGATAGAACCTATTTAAGTAATAAATCCGCACAGAATGTTTATAGTACAAAGGATATAGGGTCATATATCAGAATGAGCTGCGGTTTTTCGGTCTCTTATCACGGCTAAAGTAAATTCCGGTGACCACAAAACGTTCACGACGGGCTGATACCACATTCAGTTATTCGGGAGATCAGGAGAGGTCATCAGAAGTAAGAGATGAAATACCAGTGATACGCACACTATATCGTCTCGCGTGCAGCTGTAATGCATTTCTGTTGTATTCGAGTACAATTGATTGTGATAACATATCTGAAGGGGAAACTCCAAGAATAAGACAGCGTCTATTAAAGTTGGTTTATGTCACAATAAATCCGGCCGGTGTAAAGAATGGAACATATACAGTCAGACACCACGCTCCCTGCTGAATGCCACCTGCCTCTCGGGAATAATTCGCTTCCCTTGATTTGGTCTGTATGACAAGCAGAACAAAGAAGACGCTGCCGGATATAACACAGGAAACGAATAAGGAAACAGTAACACATATCTCACCCAATAATCTCTCAGGACTCTTATTAAAAAAAAAAAAAAATTAAAGGGGTCGTGTTGAGATTTAAACTTATCCACAGGACAGGGATGTGTATGCCCACAGGAGCGCACCGCCAATGAGGCCAGTTGAGGCGATCGCCTCAGGCAGCACCCGGTTCAAGGGCCACGGGCAGTGAGCGCTTTCATTGTGGCAAAGGGGTTAGATTAAGAAATTGGCATTGGGGGGGGCACCATTTCAGTTTTCGATTCAGGCAGCAGAAAGGCTAGGTGCACCCCTGCATGCCCACTACTGCACCATTCATCTCGTGATCTATGGAGCACCCCAAGTCAGAACCGTAGCCTTCAAGAGGTTGTCCAAGGGTGGAAAGTAGACTCCATGGGCCCGGCACAGTGTAAAATTTTGAAAAAATCACTCACCTATACAAAGTGTTTCAAGTCCAGCATCCAGCTCCTGTCACCGACACGTCCGACTGGAAGTGTGACATCATATCAACATGCACATTACCACGGCGAGCCAATCAATGGCCTTAGCGGTGATGCGTCAAGAATGGCATGTGACGACTGATAGGCCCGCAGCGGCGATGAGCATGTTGATTGGACATCACACTTCCGATCTAGTGGGGAACAGAAGTGGTGGAGCCAGAAGACTTGAAATTTTTTTTTTTTTTATAAATTTTACACTGTGCCCGACCCTATGGAAATTATTTTCCACTCTTGGACAACAACTTTAAAGAGGTTATCCAATACTATAAACTACCCCCCATATGCCGGGCCCCTCACAGGTAATATACTTACCCCGCTCCCCGCACCACCACTAACAAGCCTCCCTAGAGTCACCCGCGATGCTAGGGAGGCTCGTCTCCGCCTGCCATTGGCTGCTTCCCCCCGACACCGGATGTTTTCATCCGCGCACAGGAAGAAGCAGCAGCAGCGGCGGTGCAGGGACCAGGAGCAGCGCAGGGAGCGGGTAAGTATATTACCTGTGAGGGGCCTGGCATATGGGGGGCTGTTTATAGTATTGGATAACCCCTTTAAGGCCAGGACTTTGATCTCTGTCTTGGCCATTGCAAAACACAACACTATTGTTTAGTTGATTGACTCGTGTCATGGATGCTGCTCTTACATTCATACATTCTTTTTTCTGGCCCTGAAAGAGCAAAGCACCCCCCAAATATAGTGCTGCCTCCACCCAGTGGGGTAACTAGAGTTCTGTCATCCCCAGGGCAAACTCTGGATTGGGATCCCCCCTCCCCATAATATGTTTGAATGTGTTGTCGTACGCTGCCGCTGATCACTACACTATGTGTGGACTCCCCGACCCCTACAAATTAAATTATGCCCCCAATTTATAAAATATAAATGTCCCTTAGGGCTCATGTCCATATTTTCTTTTCTTGTCCGTTTCGTCTTTTTTGCAGACCATTCATTTCAATGGGTCGGCAAAAAAATGGAAGTTACTCCGTGTGCATTCCGATTCCGTATGTCCGTTTCGCAAAAAATTTAACATGTCCTTTTATTGTCCGCATTATGGACAAGGACAGGACTGTTCTAGGAGGGGTCAGCTGTTCCGTTCCGCAAATTACGGAATGCACATGGACGTCATTCGTATTTTTTGCGGACTGCAAAATACATACGGCCGTGTGCATGAGCCCCTTACTCTAATGAAATCCATGGGATGAAAGTGATTAAATTAAAATAATCTGCTGGCTATTCTTCTGACTGTGCTGATGAAGCAAGTATGGCACAATAATGGCGGATCTCTTCCCTCTCCACAGTGCTACTCGCCTACCCTTCCAAAGCCCCATTGGCTGCTCACATCAGCTGGTAGCCCATGCAGGATGGGAAATTAACGGCCCACTCTGGAAGTACCATATAACTCACTCCCAAACCGTGTGCAGCGCTGGAGTATAATACAGGATGTAACTCAGGATCAGTACAGGATAAGTAATGTATGTACACAGTGACTGCACCAGCAGAATAGTGAGTGCAGCTCTGGAGTATAATACAGGATGTAACTCAGGATCAGTACAGGATAAGTAATGTATGTACACAGTGACTGCACCAGCAGAATAGTGAGTGCAGCTCTGGAGTATAATACAGGATGTAACTCAGGATCAGTGCAGGATAAGTAATGTATGTACACAGTGACTGCACCAGCAGAAATAGTGAGTGCAGCTCTGGAGTATAATACAGGATGTAACTCAGGATCAGTACAGGATAAATAATGTATGTACACAGTGACTGCACCAGCAGAATAGTGAGTGCAGCTCTGGAGTATAATACAGGATGTAACTCAGGATCAGTGCAGGATAAGTAATGTATGTACACAGTGACTGCACCAGCAGAATAGTGAGTGCAGCTCTGGAGTATAATACAGGATGTAACTCAGGATCAGTACAGGATAAGTAATGTATGTACACAGTGACTGCACCAGCAGAATAGTGAGTGCAGCTCTGGAGTATAATACAGGATGTAACTCAGGATCAGTACAGGATAAATAATGTATGTACACAGTGACTGCCACCAGCAGAATAGTGAGTGCAGCTCTGGAGTATAATACAGGATGTAACTCAGGATCAGTGCAGGATAAGTAATGTATGTACAACAGTGACTGCACCAGCAGAATAGTGAGTGCAGCTCTGGAGTATAATACAGGATGTAACTCAGGATCAGTACAGGATTAAGTAATGTATGTACACAGTGACTGCCACCAGCAGAATAGTGAGTGCAGCTCTGGAGTATAATACAGGATGTAACTCAGGATCAGTACAGGATAAGTAATGTATGTACACAGTGACTGCACCAGCAGAATAGTGAGTGCAGCTCTGGAGTATAATACAGGATGTAACTCAGATCAGTACAGGATAAGTAATGTATGTAACACAGTGCTGCACCAGCAGAATAGTGAGTGCAGCTCTGGAGTATAATACAGGATGTAATCAGGATCAGTACAGGATAAGTAATGTATTACACAGTGACCTGCACCAGAAGAATAGTGAGTGCAGCTCTGGAGTATAATACAGGATGTAACTCAGATCAGTAACAGGATAAGTAATGTATGTACACAGTGACTCCTCCACAGAGATAGTGAGAGCAGCTCTGGAGTATAACACAGGAGTAACTCAGGATCAGTACAGGATAAGTAATGTATGTACACAGTGACGTACAGTAGAATAGTGAGTGCAGCTCTGGAGTATAATACAGGATGTAACTCAGGATGAGTACAGGATAAGTAATGTATGTACACAGTGACTGCACCAGCAGAATAGTGACTGCAGCTCTGGAGTATAATACAGGATGTAACTCAGGATCAGTACAGGATAAGTAATGTATGTACACAATGGTTCCACCAGCAGAATAGTGAGTGCATCTCCGGAGTATAATACAGGATGTAACTCAGGATCAGTACAGGATAAGTAATGTAATGTATGTATACAGTGAATCCACCAGCAGAATAGTGAGTGCAGCTCTGGAGTATAATACAGGATGTAACTCAGGATCAGTACAGGATAAGTAATGTATGTACACAGTGACTGCACCAGCAGAATAACGAGTGCAGCTCTGGAGTATAATACAGGATGTAACTCAGGACATATACAAAATAAGTAAAATGAGTCAACTCAGATTATATCTCTGTATCTACACTGTTATATGGGGGGCACATGATTTAAATTCAGTTGAGAGGAATCTTTTACTGTGTAACAGAACAAAAAGTTGAATATCCATCCGGACACATCTATGGATAAGAAAGTAGCGGAGAGGAGCTATTTAACGGCCATGAAGACTACTGAATGCAGCTACATTTTGCATTGTGGTGAAGCGATAATAGCTTCGTATTCACAATTTGATTGATTCCTGACCCCACTGTCTACTCTACAATTGACAGAAGACTGGCTGACCCTGGATACCAGCGCTGAATGTGTAACATGTGTCTGCACTGATCACAGCGGCTGCTCAAATGAAATAAGAAACTTGCCAAGACTTCAGGGCCTGACACCATGGCCCAAGCAGTTCAACTGAAATCTTATTCTACTCTCCTTTGTGAATCGAATATGCTCCCAAGTGCTCCAGGCTGTAATAATGACTAGTAGCATCTCTACAGTTTAAACGAGTCCAAGCTCATTTGCTCACTGAATATTTTCTTGTGCGGAGACATGAACCTACATTTAAATTAAATTCTTCAATCTCATTTCTGCATTTTACGCCATGAGACGGGTCCCTTTCCATCATTTGTTCTGTGTGCACCATCTAGTGGACATTTGTGAGAATACAACTGCACATCACAAGGCTGTACTGAGGACAGGTCTCCCATCAGATGCACTAAGGTAAATATTTTGGTGCTATATTTGTAAATAATGAATCTCAAAGATGCCCTGGCTCCAGACATATAGTGCAAATCAAGCCCCTTATTTACACACAGGGCCCCAAAATGTTTACCCTTGAGCATTTAATAGACCCTTTAACTTCCTGGTGAAATACTCAATTTAAAGGGAAATTCCAGTTTGAGACCCCTCTTAAATTATTTCAGGGCTAGTGGCATATATTTCTGTATTTTACAGATAGGGGCAAGCTGATCCCCCACCCCTGGAATAGAGTGTTAGGTAAGTCATTTTTACTGCACAATGTGGGGGTTAGTAGAAGGAGACACAAACAGGACAGGCTCTACAGTGTGCATTATACAGTCCTGTGTCCCAATGTCTGCAGATCACAATACACACCTCAACTGCTGCAGAACATCACAATACAAACCTCAGCTGCTGCCCAACCTCATAATACACACCTCAGCGCTGCAGAACCCTCAATAATACACACTCAGCTGCTGCAACCTCAAATACCACTGCTGCCAAATACACACCTCATAATACACACCTCAGCTGCTGCAGAACCTCATATACACCTCACCACCACCTCAGCTGCTGCAACCTCATAAAACACACCCTCAGCTGCTGCAGAACCTCATAATACACACCTCATCTCTGCAAAACCTCAATACACACCTCAGCTGCTGCAGAACCTCATAATACACACCTCAGCTGCTGCAAGAACCTCATAATACACACCTCAGCTGCTGCAGAACCTCATAAACACACCTCAGCTGCTGCAGAACCTCATAATACACACCTCAGCTGCTGCAGAACTCCTAATACACACCTCAGCTTGCAGCAGACCTCCTAATATACACACTCATCTGCTGCCCCAACCACATAAACACACCTCAGCTGCTGCAGCCTCATAAACACACTCACTGCTGCAGAACCTCATAATACACACTCAGCTGCTGCAGACATCATAATACACACCTCAGCTGCTGCAGAACCTCATAATAACACACTCAGCTGCTGCAGAACCTCCATAATACACACCTCAGCTGCTGAGAACATTCATAATACACCACTCGCTGCAGAACCATAATCACACCTCAGCTGCTGCAGAACATCATAATACACACCTCAGCTGCTGCTGCAGAACCTCATAATACACACTCAGCGCTGCACAGAACCTAGAACATAATACAACTCAGCTGCTGCAGAACCTCATAATACACACTCAGCTGCTGCAGAACCTCATAATATACACATAACACCTCAGCTGCTGCAGAACTCTCATAATACACACTCACTCTGCAGAACCTCATAATACACACTCAGCTGCTGCAGAACATAATACAACCAGCTATCATCACCTCAGCTGCTGCAGAACATCATAATACACACCTCAGCTGCTGCAGAACTCATAATAACACCTCAGCTGCTGCAGAACCTCATAATACACACACTCAGCTGCTGCAGAAACATGCTGCAGAACCTCATAATACACATCTCAGCTGCAGCTCATAAACACATCAGCTGCAGAAACCTCATAATACACACCCAGCTGCTGCAAGAACCTCATAATACACACCTCAGCTGCTGCAGAACCTCATAATACACACTCAGCTGCTGCAGAACCATAATACATACCTGCTGCTGCAGAACCTCATAATACACACCTCATCTGCTGCCCAACCACATAATACACACCTCAGCTGCTTCAGAACCTCATGATACACACTCAGCTGCTGCAGAACCTCATAATACACACTCAGCTGCTGCCCAACCACATTAATACACACCTCAGCAGCTGCAGAACCTCATAATACACACCTCAGCTGCTGCAGAACATCAATAATACACACTCAGCTGCTGCAGAACCTCATAATACACACCTCAGCTGCTGCAGAACCTCATAATACACACCTCAGCTGCTGCAGAACCTCATAATACACCACCACTGCTCAGAAACCTCATAATACACACTCAGCTGCTGCAGAACCTCATAATACATCTCTGCTGCAGAACCTCATAAATACACACCAGCTGCTGCAGCTGCCCAACCACATAATACACACCTCAGCTGCTGCAGAACCTCATAATACACACACTCAGCTGCTGCAGAAACACTCATAAAACCTCATAATACACACTCAGCTGCTGCAGAACCTATAATACCACCTCAGCTTGCTGCAGAACCTCACATCAAAACACACACTCAGCTGCTGCCCACCACATAATACACACCTCAGCTGCTGCAGAACCTCCATATACACCTCTAGCTGCTACAAAATCTCCTAATACACACCTCAGCTGCCGCAGAACCTCATAATACACATCTCAGCTGCAGCCAGAAACCTCAGCTCAGCTGCAGAACCTCATAATACACACTCAGCTGCTGCAGAACCTCATAATACACACTCAGCTGCTGCAGCTCATAATACACACCTCACTGCTGCAGAACAATACACACTCAGCTCAGCTGCTGCTGCAGAACCTCATAATCACCAGCACCTCACCTCAGCTTGCAGAACCTCATAATACAACACTCAGCTGCTGCAGAACCTCATAATACACACTCAGCTGCTGCAGAACCTCATAATACACACTCAGCTGCTGCAGAACCTCATAATACACACCTCATCTGCCCAACCACAAATACACACCTCAGCTGCTGCCGAACCTCATAATACAACACTCAGCTGCTGCAGAACCTCATAATACACACCTCAGCTGCTGCAGAACCTCATAATACACACTCAGCTGCTGCAGAACCTCATACTCATCTCTGCCCAACCACATAAACACACCTCAGCTGCTGCAGACATCATAATACACATCTCAGCTGCTGCAGAACCTCATAATACACACTCAGCTGCTGCCCAACCACATAATACACACCCAGCAGCTGCAGAACCTCATAATACACACCTCAGCTGCTGCAGAACCTCCTAATACACACCTCAGCTGCTGCAGAACCTCATAATACACATCGCTGCTGCAGAGAACCTCCTAATACACACAGCTGCTGCAGAACCATAAACAACACCTCAGCTGCTGCAGAACCTCATAATACACACCCAGCTGCTGGCAGAACCTTCATAATACACATCTCAGCTGCTGCAGAACCTCATAATACACACTCAGCTGCTGCAGAGCCTCATAACACACTCAGCTGCTGCAGAACCTCATAATACACCACCTCAGCTGCTGCAGAACCTCATAA
>ONZH01010443.1:0-21015 GCA_900303285.1 Rhinella marina
GCTGTGTACCTTGAAATATACAATAACTAGGCCATTTAATTGGCCACTGTACTCGTTGGCGTTCCCTTGCTAAAATTATTCACCATACCTGGTGTAAATTACCCACCGTCTGTTCAGTGTACTGACAACGGCTGTGTACCTTGAAAATATATCAATATCTAGGCCTTTAATAGGCCCCTGTACTGTGCCGTTCCTTGCTAAATTACTTTCCAGCATACCTGGTTGTAAATACCGTACCGTCTTGTTCAGTTACTTACACCGGGCTGTGTACCTTGGAAATAACATATCTAGGCGCTTTTAATTGGCCACTTGTTACTGTGGCGTTCTCCTTGCTAAATTATTTCCAATACCTGTGTGTAAATTACCCACCCGTTCTGTTCAGTTACCTACTACGTGCCTGTGTACCTTGAAATATACAATATCTAGGCTTTTAATTGGCCACTGTACTGTTGCGTTCTCTTGCTAATTATTTCACATACCTGGTGTAAATACCCACCGTCTGTTCAGTTACTACACGGCTGTGTACCTTGAAAATATTACAATATCTAGGCCTTTTAATTGGCCACTGTACTGTGCGTTCTCTTGCTAAATTATTTCACATACCTGGTGTAAATACCCACCGTCTGTTCAGTTACTACACGGCTGTGTACCTTGAAATATTACAATATCTAGGCCTTTTAATTGGCCACTGTACTGTGCGTTCTCTTGCTAAATTATTTCACATACCTGGTGTAAATACCCACCGTCTGTTTCAGTTAGTACACGGCTGTGTACCTTGAAATATACAATATCTAGGCCTTTAATTGGCCACTGTACTGTTGCGTTCTCTTGCTAAATTATTTCACATACCTGGGTGTAATACCCACCGTCTGTTCAGTTAGTACACGGCTGTGTACCTTGAAATATACAATATCTAGGCCATTTTAATTGGCCACTGTACTGTGCGTTCTCTTGCTAAATTATTTCACATACCTGGTGTAAATACCCACCGTCTGTTCAGTTACTACACGGCTGTGTACCTTGAAATATACAATATCTAGGCATTTTAATTGGCCCACTGTACTGTGCGTTCTCTTGCTAAATTATTCACATACCTGGTGTAAATACCCACCGTCTGTTCAGTTACTACAACGGCTTGTACCTTGAAATATACAATATCTAGGCCATTTAATGCCACTGTACTGTGCGTTCTCTTGCTAAATTATTTCACATACCTGGTGTAAATACCCACCCGTCTGTTCAGTTAGTACACGGCTGTGTACCTGAAATATACAATATCTAGGCCAATTTAATGGCACTGTACGTGCGTTCTCTTGCTAAATTATTTCACATACCTGGTGTAAATACCCACCGTCTGTTCAGTTACTACACGGCTAGTGTACCTTGAAATATACAATATCTAGGCCATTTAATTGGCCCACTGTACTGTGCGTTCTCTTGCTTAAATTATTTCACATACTGGTGTAAATACCCACCGTCTGTTCAGTTAGTACACGGCTGTGTACCTTGAAATATACAATATCTAGGCATTTAATTGGCACTGTACTGTGCGTTCTCTTGCTTAAATTTTCACATAACTGGTGTAAATACCCCAACCGTCTGTTCAGTTACTACACGGCTGTGTACCTTGAAAATATAATATCAGGCCATTTAATTGGCCACTGTACGTGCGTTCTCTTGCTAAATTATAATGTCCACACTACTAACTTACCTTGAATATATATACCCAAAATATTGTAATTGCTGTTCAACCAAAAAAAAATAAAATGGGAGGAGGGCTAGCGGAATACTTGGACGGTGGACGGTGTAAATACCCACCGTCTGACGGCGGGCGGGAAATGCTGTTGGGGCCTTGTTGAAGCCAGTGGGTGTATACAATGCGTGCTGGTGAGGGTCAGCCAGGATCCCGCTCATCCAGAATCCCTGCCACTTATGGGACAGTTAAGCAGGGGCGGGTTACACCGCTGTTGAGGCCTGAGCAGGTTGAACAGGTGGTGCAATGGATAGCCGATAGCGCTTCCACACAGTTGTCCACCAGCCAGTCATCCACACAGTCTCACTCTGACCCTCCTTCCTCCACACCTGGCCAACAGAGTCATCCCACCCTTGACCCCTCCCAGGAGCTCTTTTCGGGTCCTTTTTCAGATGTGCCGGAAGAATCCAGGAGCTAGCAGAGGAATTTGTTTGTAGTGATGCCCAAACACTTGAGTTTTCGCCATCTCCTGCTGATGTGGACCCTGAACCAGCATCTGTTATCATGAGCGATGATGATGATGAGACGCAGTTGCCATCAAGGGAGGCTGTTGGAATGTCCAGTGGGCAGGAGGAGGAGCAGAGTGAGGAAGAGGAGGTGGTGGATGACGAAATGAACCGACCCCACTTGGCCAGGGGTGATGTCCAGCGGGGAAAGCAGTGGAGAGGTGGTGGTCTGCGCAGCACCGAAAAAGGCAGCAAGAGGCAGAGGGATGTCCACAGGCAGAGGGATGTCCACAGGCAGAGGGATGTCCAGAGGCAGAGGGATGTCCAAGGCAGAGGGATGTCCACAGGCAGAGGGATGTCCACAGGCAGAGGACAGTCCAGACAGAGTAGTGAGGCCACAGCCAGCACGGCCGAAGCTGTTCCCGGCAGCGGGCAGTCGCGCGAAGCTCCCCCATCGAGGCCTCGTACTTCTGTGGTGTGGAGATTTTTTAATGTTTGTGCGGATGACAAACTGAGCGCGGTTTGCACACTCTGCCACTCAAAACTGAGTAGGGGCTCTGAGAAGAGCAATCTGACCACCTCAGGCATGCGGCGTCACTTGGAAGTCAAGCACTGGGCTGAGTGGGAGAGAGCAAACGCAATACAACCTGCGCCCGGTCCTGCTGCCACTGCCTCTTCCCCTTTGTTGTGTGCTGCCACTGCGGTCCAGACCTCCAGCCAGGACACCTCCACATCTGCTCTGCCTCGGCTACTTTGGGGCCTTCTCCTTCAGCCTCCCCTTCCCCCGCCTCTTCGCCTGCACCTTCACACTCCTCGTCCCATCAACTGTCCATCTCGCAGGCGTTCGACCGCAGGCGGAAGTACGCCTCGAGTCACCCCCAAGCCCAAGCCTTAAACTGCCACATCTCCAAACTGCTGGCCCTGGAGATGTTGCCGTTTAGGCTTGTGGAGACGCAGGCCTTCCGCGACCTGATGGCGGCTGCCGCACCTCGCTATTCCGTCCCTAGCCGCCACTACTTTTCCCGGAGTGCCGTCCCCGCCCTGCACCAGCACGTGTCGCGTAACATCAGGCGGGCCCTGAGGTACGCAGTCAGCGCAAAGGTCCACTTGACCACCGACTCGTGGACAAGCGCTTGCGGCCAGGGACGCTACATCTCTTTGACGGCACACTGGGTGAATGTAGTGGAAGCGGGGACGGGGTCGCAAACAGAGACGGCCTACCTACCACCCCCGCCCAAGATTGCCAGCATGGGTTCTGATAAACCCCCCTCCTCCTCCTCCTCCTCCTCCTGTGCCTTAACATCTCCCTCAGCCGCTAGCTGGAAGCGTTGCAGCACTGGCGCGGGGAGACGTCAGCAGGCGGTGCTAAAGCTCATCAGCTTGGGCGACAGGAAGCACAGCGCCCCAGAGGTGAGGGACGCCATATTGCAGCAGACGGAGATGTGGCTGTCGCCGCTGCAGCTAGGACCAGGCATGGTCGTGTGCGATAACGGCCGTAACCTGGTGGCGGCTCTGGAGCTTGCCGAACTCAATCACGTACCATGCCTGGCCCACGTTTTTAATCTGGTAGTCCAAAAATTTCTAAAGACTTACCCCAACCTGGCAGAGCTACTGGTGAAAGTGCGGCGCTTGTGCGCTCACTTTCGTAAGTCAACTGTAGCTGCTGCTAGCTTAAAAAAACTCCAGCAACGCCTCCATTTGCCTGAACATCGGCTGTTGTGCGACCTGCCGACTCGCTGGAATTCCACCTATTCCATGTTGGCCAGGGTGTGTGAGCAGCAGAGAGCATTGATGGAGTACCAGATTATGAATCCACGCGTGCCTCCAACTCAGCTCCCTCAGTTTGCCAACCACGAGTGGCCATGGATGGCAGACATATGCGATGTACTGCGTATCTTTGAGGAGTCCACCAAGAAGGTCAGCAGCGAGGACGCTATAGTGAGCGTAACCATCCCGCTCCTAGGCGTCCTTAAAGAATCGCTCATCGCAATAAGGGAGAACGCATTGCACGCAGAGGAGACGGGGGTAGGAGGAGACGCAACGGAGCTACACAGTCAGACCACACTTTTGTCTGCTTCACGGTGGCAGTTGCAGGAGGAGGAGGATGAGGAGGAGGACGACGTGGAGGTGGCTGTGGAAGAGGAGGAGGATGCTGGCGGCGAGGGTAGCAGTCAGGCTGTGTGCGTCCCATTGGTTCAGCGCGGATGGGGCGGAGAGGAGGCGGAAGAGGAAGAGGAGGAAATGGCAAGTGATCCTTCTGGTGGGGGCAGTGAGGTCATGCCTATTCAGAGTCTGGCACACATGGCTGACTTCATGCTGGGCTGCTTTTCCCGGGACACACGTGTTGTCCGGATAGTGGAGAACAAACTGTACTGGGTCTTCGCACTCCTGGACCCCCGGTATAAAGATAACGTCTCCTCTTTTATTCCGGTAGAGGAGAGGACGAATCGATTGCTGGAATACCAGAGGGAACTCGTGCAGAACATGATGGAGATTTTCCCACCCACCATCGCTGGCGGCAGAGAGGAGAGGGTCTCCCAGAGTCCCACAACATCCATCAGGCCCACAGCCACCAGGGGAACACTCTCCAAGGTGTGGGACACGTTCATGGCACCCCCTCGTGCAACTTCCATCACTGCGGGGCCCGCTATCAGCAGGAGGGACAAGTATCGGCGGATGTTGCGGGAGTACCTGGCAGACCGTACCCCTGTCCTCCCCGATCCCTCGGCGTCCTACACTTACTGGGTCTCCAAGTTGGACACGTGGCTGGAACTGTCCCTGTACGCCTTGGAGGTGCTTGCCTGCCCTGCCGCCAGCGTGCTATCAGAAAGGGTGTTCAGCGCAGCCGGGGGCATTATAACCGATAAGCGCAGCCGCCTGTCAACCGACAGTGCGGACAGGCTGACGCTAATCAAAATGAACAGCAAGTGGATTGACCCGGACTTTGCTTCTCCAACCGTGGAAAGCAGCCAAAAGTGAAGTGCCATCTGTATGAAGTGCCATTTCCTCCTCCACCTCCTCCTCCTCCTCCTTAAACGCCGTAGAATTGCTCCGTAAATAAGAAAATTTATATATTTATGGCTCACCTTTGGGCCTCCACAAAATGTTTAAGAGGTCTCACCTCTTGGGCCTCCACATAATTTTTAACAGGTCTCACCTCTTGGGCCTCCACATAATTTTTAAGAGGTCTCACCTCTTGGGCCTGCACAAAATGTTTAAGAGGTCTCACCTCTTGGGCCTCCACATAATTTTTAAGAGGTCTCACCTCTTGGGCCTCCACATAATTTTTAAGAGGTCTCACCCTTGGCCTCCACATATTTTTAAGGGTCTCACTCTGGGCCCACATAATTTTTAAGAGGTCTCACCTCTTGGGCCTCACAAAACTGTTTTAAGAGGTCTCACCTCTTGTGCCTGCACAAAATGTTTAAGAGGTCTCACCTCTTGGCCTCCACAAAATCTTTAAGAGGTCTCACCTCTTGGGCCTCCACATAATTTTTTAAGAGGTCTCACCTCTTGGGCCTCCACATAATTTTAAGAGGTCTCACCTCTTGGGCACAAAATTTTTAAGAGGTCTCACTCTTGGCCTTCACAAAAAGAGGTCTCACCTCCATAAAGGTCTACCTCTGGGCCTCCACATAATTTTTAGAGGTCTCACCTCTTGGGCCTCCACAAAATTTTTACAGACGTCTCACCTCTTGGGCCTCCACATAATCTTAAGAGGTTCACCTCTTGGCCCCACAAAATGTTTAAGAGGTCTCACCTCTTGGGCCTCCACATAAATTTTTAAGAGGTCTCACCTCTTGGGCCTCCACATAATTTTTACAGGTCTCACCTCTTGGCCTCCACATAATTGTAAAGAGGTCTCACCTCTTGGGCTGCACAAAACTGTTTAAGAGGTCTCACCTCTTGGCTCACAAAATTTTAAGAGGTCTCACCTCTTGGGCCTCCACAAAATCTTTAAGAGGTCTCACCTCTTGGGCTCCACAAAATTTTAAGAGGTCTCACCTCTTGGGCCTCCACATAATTTTATAAAAGGGTCTCACCTCTTGGGCCTCCACAAATGTTAATCTCAAAATCTTTAAGAGGTCTCCCTCTTGGCCTCCATAAATCTTTAGAGGTCACTCTTGGGCACATAATTTTAAAGAGGTCTCACCTCTTGGGCCTCCACAAAATCTTTAAGAGGTCTCACCTCTTGGCCTCCAACAAAAATTTTAAGAGGTTCACCTCTTCTCCTCCAAAATCTTTAAGAGGTCTCTTGGCCTCCACATCTCACCTCTTGGGCCTCCACAAAATCTTTAAAGGTCTCACCTCTTGGGCCTCCAACAAAATCTTTAAGAGGTCTCACCTCTTGGGCCTCCACAAAATCTTTAAAGGTCTCACCTCTTGGGCCTCCAAAATGTTTAAGAGGTTCACCTCTTGGGCCTCCACAAAATCTTTAAGAGGCTCTCACCTCCGGGCCTCCACAAAATCTTTAGAGGTCTCACCTCTGGGCCTCCACATAATTTTTAAACAGGTCTCACTCTTGGGTCTCACATAATTTTAAAAGAGGTCTCACCTCTTGGGCCTCCACAAAATCTTTAAGAGGTCTCACCTCTTGGGCCTCCACAAAGTCTTCTACAGAGGTCTCACCTCTTGGGCCTCACAAAATCTTTAAGAGGGGCCTCCACCTCACCTCTTGGCCTCCACAAATCTTTAAGAGGTCTCACCTCTTGGGCCTGAGGCCTCCACAAAATCTTTAAGAGGTCTCACCTCTGGGCCTCCACATAGTCTCACCTCTGGGCCTCCACAATCTTAAGCCTCCACACCTCTGGGCCTCCACAAATTTTTCAACAAAATCTTTAAGAGACTCTTGGGCCTCTCACTCTTCACCTCTTGGGCCTCCACATAATTTTTAACCTCACCTCTTGGCCTCTCCCAATGGTTTTGGCCTCACATAATTTTTAAGAAGTCTCACCTCTTTAGCCTCCACACAATTTTTAAGACGTCTCACCTCTTGGGCCTCCACAAAATTTTCCATGAGCCTCTGGCCAGCCCACGGCCTCTTCCTGCCTTTTGCGGTCCTACGCATCCTCACATCCCCACTGCTTTACCTGCTAGACATGACACTGGGCCAGGTCGGGTCACTGATATCTCTAGCGCCAACAATTTGGGCATTTTAAGGCTTCTGCATGTGTTTGAGTTGTTTTTACATTTTAAAGAAGACATGTCTGACCACATTTCACACACACACACAATGACAATTAGGGGTGGGGTCTATTTGCTTTCCCCCTTGCCTATGCCATCTGTGGTTGTCATAGGCAACGTGATTTTAAGGGGTGCAGAATTTCATCTTCTTTTTTGTCTAGTTTGGCTTGGGGTCCATGGCAATGTAGAGGAAAGAAGGTTTCCTTGTATGGTCTCACTTTACAGAGAGGT
This sequence comes from Rhinella marina, assembly GCA_900303285.1. Taxonomy (NCBI): domain Eukaryota; kingdom Metazoa; phylum Chordata; class Amphibia; order Anura; family Bufonidae; genus Rhinella; species Rhinella marina. The sequence continues at coordinate 7,615 of ONZH01010443.1, forward strand.
TAGATTGTCTTTGGAGTGTATTGTTGAGAGGCTGTGATAGTGGCGTAATAGTGCGACTTGGGCGCGTTATATGCACCCAGACATGCTTCCCCTGCTGTCCCAGTTGCATTCCAGCAGTGTTGGCATCCTTTTCTGAGGTTTCAGGGTGGACTTGGTGACCTCCAAGTGGTCGAATTGAGATTTCCAAGTGGCGAGCATTTTTTTCCCATAGACTTTAATGGGATTCGATATTCGGTCGAATAGTCGAATTTCGCGGTCTATTCGAATCGAATTTCGAACTTTCGAATATTTCACTACTCGCTCATCTCTACTCATAATGTTTAGGAAAACTTGTTATTTTAAATTTCAACCGTGTGGAAAGAGAGCACATGGAAACTGACCATCAGGCATTAGTTTCATGATGCAGCTCCCAGCATTGCCGGGAGAAAATGTCAGTATTGAGTCAGTGATCACGTGCATTTATGCTGCACCTTAAAGAAATGTAACAAACAATGTTATCTGTACGCAATGACATACAGAATTTAAAAATTTCAACCATGTGGAAACTGAATACATGTAAACTGGCGATTGAGAGGCATTAGCAGCATGATGCAGGCTGCATTAGCAGCCGTACAGATTGTGATAATAGGCAGACAGACAGCAATAGTGGCAAGATGGGCCACCGCCAGCAAGGCGAGGTGGGCGAGGTCTATACACCGGAATCACCTGGAGAAGTCTAAAAATCCTTCTGAATACAGGCTTGGTTCATTTTAACAAAAGTGATGTTTTGGATACTGGCGGAGGACAACTCTGTCCGTTTAGGTGTCACCACACTTTCTGTAGCGCTGAAAACCTTCTTCAAGGTAACACTGGAGGCAGAGCAAGAAAGAAAACAGAGAGTGTTCTGTGCCAGTTCAGGCCACTGTCCCAGTCTGCCTGCCCAGAAATCCATGGGGTCAGGGAACTGGGTATGTAATAGTCTGTCCATAGTTTAGGTAGGCCTGAACCCGAGCATTGAGACAGGACCTGTCGGCTAACTGACTGGCCTCAGCCGGGCGCAGCACATGGAAAAACTGCTCCATCATGTTGAGGAGACTGAACTGGACACATTGGCGGCAGGCACTGGTGTACCGCCCATAGAGGCAGACCACGCCAATGTTATAGGGCCCCGGCACAGGAGGGGCCCGGAGCGCAAGGGAGGCCCCGCCCCCTACTCTGCATCATTAAGATGCGTCCTGCCCTGCCTGTGCTCCGGGCCTTTCCTGGCCTGCTCACCTCCGCTCACTGCAGGACCGCCCGGACATTCCTGTGCGCTCCAGCTGGCCCGCCTCCTCCCTCATGCCGCGCTGCTACGAGGAGGACCTGTGCAGCGCGGCAAAGAGGGGAAAGAAGATCAAGGCCCCAGCCCCCTCCAGAGTGGCGTCGGCGGTACAAGGGACAAGTATCTGTAAGTATTTATGTGTTTTGTGTGTGTGTATGTATGTGTGTATGTTTGTGTATGTATGTGTGTATGTGTTTGGGTATATGCATACACTGTGCCAGACAATATATATTATACCTCTACACTGTGTATATACTGTATATTGCACAGCATGGCACAGGGGTTATATTGTCCGGCATGTTGTAACAGCCATGCATTTGTTGCACAGTATATATTATAATCCCTGTACCATGCTATACAATCTACAGTATAATCCATACACCATACTGTATAATATACAGCATAATCCATACACCATACTGTATAATATACAGTATAATCTGTACACCATACTGTATAATACACAGCATAATCCATACACCATGCTTTATAATATAAAGTATAATCCGTACACCATGCCGTATAATCTACAGTATAATCCATACACCATGCCGTATAATCTACAGTATAATCCATACACCATGCTTTATAATATACAGTATAATCCGTACACCATGCTGTATAGTATACAGTATAATCCGTACACCATGCTGTATAGTATACAATGTAATTCGTACACCATGCTGTATAGTATAATGTATAATTCATACACCATGCTGTGTAATATAAAGTATAATCTGTACACCATGCTGTATAATATACAGTATAATCCCTACACCATGCTGTATAACATACAGTATAATCCCTACACGATGCTGTATAATATACAGTATAATCCGTACACCATGCTGTATAATATACAGCATAATCCGTACACCATACTGTATAATATACAGTATAATCCGTACACCATGCTGTATTGTATACAGTATAATCCGTACACCATGCTGTATAGTATACAGTATAATCCCTACACCATGCTGTATAATATACAGTATAATCTGTACACCATGCTGTATAGTATACAGTATAATCTGTACACCATGCTGTATAGTATACAGTATAATCCGTACACCATGCTGTAAAGTATACAGTATAATCCCTACACCATGCTGTATAATATTCAGTATAATCCCTACACCATGCTGTATAATATACAGTATAATCTGTACACCATGCTGTATAATATACAGCATAATCCGTACACCATGCTGTATAATATACAGTATAATCCGTACACAATGCTGTATAGTATATAGTATAATCCGTACACCATGCTGTATAGTATACAGTATAATCCCTACACCATACTGTATAATATACAGTATAATCCGTACACCATGCTGTATAGTATACAGTATAATATGTACACCATGCGATGTATACAGTATAATCCGTACACCATGCTGTAAAGATCATAACAGTAATTAATCACCTACACCATGCTGTATAATATACAGTATAATCCCTACACCATGCTGTATAATATACAGTATAATCCTACACCATGCTGTATTATATACAGTATAAATCTCTACACCATGCTGTATAATATACAGTATAATCCGTACACCATGCTGTATAGTATACAGTATGAATCCGTACACCAATGCTGTATAATATACAGTATAATCCGTACACCATGCTGTATATATACAGCATAATCTGTACACCATGCTGTATAATATACAGTATAATCCGTACACCATGCTGTATAGTATACAGTATAATCCGTACACCATGCTGTATAGTATACAGTATAATCCCTACACCATGCTGTATAATATACAGTATAATCCGTACACCATGCTGTATATATACAGTATAAGTACACAATAAATCCGTACACCATGCTGTATAGTATAACAGTATAATCCCTACACCATGCTGTATAATATACAGTATAATCTACACATGCTGTATAATATACAGTATAATCCGTACACCATGCCATTGCTGTATAATATAAAGTATGATCCGTACACCATGCTGTATAATATACAGTATAATCCGTACACCATGCTGTATAATATACAGTATACCGTATTTTTCGCCCTATAAGACGCACCGGTCCATAAGACACACCTAAGTTTTAGTGTAGGAAAATAAGAAAAAAATATTTTTCATCAGATCCTCTTATCAGACTGCCCATAAATTTCAGGACATCACATCAGGCCCCCATATCAGAACTTCATCAGCCCTCTATGTCAGCCCCCCACCAGACCTCAGATCAGCCCACTATGGCCGCATATCAGCCCACTGTGCCCCCATACCATCTCACTGTGCGCCCACCAGACCTCAGATCAGCAGAATGTGCCCCCATCAGACCTCAGATCAGCAGAATGTGCCCCCATCAGACCTCAGATCAGGAGAATGTGCCCCATCAGACCTCAGATCAGCAGAATGTGCCCCCATCAGACCTCAGATCAGCAGAATGTGCCCCCATCAGACCTCAGATCAGCAGAATGTGCCCCCATCAGACCTCAGATCAACAGTATGTGCCCCCATCAGACCTCAGATCAGCAGAATGTGCCCCCATCAGACCTCAGATCAACAGTATGTGCCCCATCAGACCTCAGATCAGCAGAATGTGCCCCCATCAGACCTCAGATCAGCAGAATGTGCCCCGAACAGACCTCAGATCAGCATATTGTGCCCCCATCAGACCTCAGATTAGCGTCTTGTGCCCCTTTCACACCTCAGATCAGCGTCCTGTGCCCCCTTCTCACCTCAGATCGTCGTCTTGTGCCCCCATCACACCTCAGATTAGCGTCTTGTGCCCCTATCAGCCCTAAGATCAGCCCACCCAGCCACTTATAAAGACCATACTTACCTGTCCTGCGCTGCCGCTGCGCTCCGGTCCCGCGCTCTCTTCCCTGCCGGCGCGCTGCAGCGTCAGGTCATAGTGCGCGCCGGCAGGGAAGATAGTGGAGCGCGGAGCGCGGGACCGGAGGGCAGCGGCAGCGCAGGACAGGTAAGTATGGTCTTTAAGTGGCTGGGTGGGCTGATCTGAGGTCTGATGGGGGTCCTTACGTACAAGTGAGCGCTTCCTTATGGAAGCGCTCAATTGTATTTGCCCTATGAGACGCACCACATTTTCCCCTTTTCCCCCCTACTTTTGGGGGGAAAAAGTGCGTCTTATAGGGTGAAAAATACGGTAATTCCTACACCATGCTGTATAGTATACAGTATAATCCGTACACCATGCTGTATAATATACAGTATAATCTCTACATCATGCTGTATAGTATACAGGATAATCCGTACACCATGCTGTATAATATACAGTAAAATACATACACCATGCTGTATAGTATACAGTATAATCCGTACGCTATGCTGTATACTATACAGTATAATCTGTACACCATGCTGTATAATATACAGTATAATCCCTACACCATGCTGTATAGTATACAGTATAATACGTACACCATGCTGTATAATATACAGTATAATCCCTGCACCATGCTATATAATATACAGTATAATCCCTGCACCATGCTGTATAATATAAAGTATAATCTGTACACCATGCTGTATAGTATACAGTATAATCCCTACACCATGCTGTATAGTAGACAGTATAATCCATCCTTGTGGTTGCCCCCATTCAGTAGAACGTCTCCTTAATTTAAAAAAAAAAAATCAGTAGCTCATGTATGCACTTCTTTATTGGCAAATGGGGGTGGGGCATGGGAGGAGCCAGAACAGCATGTGGGATGGGCCTGGTAGTGGGCGGGGTAACGAGGATCTAAAAGCATGGCTATCCGGTAATCATCAGACTGCTTGATGTCAACCATACGCCTCTCAGTGCATAAGCAAGCTGGCATACAAATGACCATTCTGGCCAGTGTTCCCGAGAAGCCAGTTCTTTCCGCCCCATCCCCCCCACTGAGACATCATCATTATCGTCCTCTTGCTCCTCCTCCTTTTGCAGTGGCAGCTCCTCATCTTCCTCCTCCTCATAGCATATTCCCTTTGTGTGTCCCCAACAGCAATAGGGAGGACAGCAAAATGAGCTGCCTCTGCCTGACCTCAAAGCTTCCTCTTGCTGAGGCTGTCTGGTGCATGACAAGATTGTTCATGGCTTTAGAATGCTTGTACAGAAGTTTGAGCATGTGCAATGTCAAATTCTGGCAAGTTGGCACATCACGGATTAAGCGGTGTAGCGGCAGACCGTTCCTCACCACATAAGAGTAGCTGAAGTGCTTGTACAGTCTCCTAGACTTTGCCAGCACCTTGAACAAGCCAGTTTACCTATTTTGAAAGTGCTGCACCACTAGGTTGATGACATGCACCATGCAGGGGCCATGTGCTATTTTGCCCAGGTTCAGGACTGCCATGATGTTGTGCCCATTGTCACTGACCACATTGCCCAGTTGGAGTTGTAGGGTGACAGCCAGCTGCTTGATATACTTCAGTAACTGCTCGCCTGTGTGGCTACTCCCAGGCTGATCAGCTTCAACACAGCGTGGCAACGCTTGACCTGACACATGTGATAGGTAGGAGGGGTAGTGCAACCATGTGCCCAGCTGCTGTTGGAGATGGGAACGTGCCCATGGAGGAAGAGAAGGTGGATAAGTGCCTGGTATGTGAGTCAGGCTGACACAATCATTGGGGGAAGTGAGGTCAAAAGGACCTAGCCTCATTTCCAAGGTGCTGCTTCGCCGCTGCCAGAAAAAACATTGACCCAGTGGGTTGTGAAAGACATGTACTCTCCCTGCCCATAAGAGCTGCTCCCATTGTCCACCATGGCGAGAACCTTGACGCACAGCGGTAATCGCAGGGGTTGGCCCACGTTGTCCACCACATGAGAGTACAAAGAAGATGTGGCTTTTTGGGACAAATAATGTCAGTTAGGAATGTTCCAGAGAGTCTGGGAGTGTGTCATTATCATCATAAAGGAAGTAGATTTGACTAAATGAAACAGCAGCAACTGCACCGCCAGCAACTTCTCCAGGTTACTGGTGTAAGCTTGCGTACCATCGGATTGCTGGGCGTGTAGAGCTATTTCCTTGCCATGCATTCCATTATCGATGAATGACTATGGAGCTAGGGAGGAGGAGTCTGAGCAGGAGAAGCAGAAAGGAATGATGATGATGTGAAAGACACTGTACTGCTCGTGGATGTAGCCTGGCTGCTGCAAGCTGTTCCAGAAGAAGGAAGAAACTCCTGCCATGGTGCCTGGCTGCTACCTCTGTGGGCGATTGGGCGATGCCGTTTCATGTGGTTTAATAGAGCTATATTGGCTATGTTTGTATTTGCCTGCCCACGTTTTATTTTGCTTTTGCACAGCTTGCACAAGGCAATGCTTTTGTCTTCTGGCAGAGTGGAGAAAAACTGCCAGATGGGAGATAATTTTGCAGGGATAGCGGCAGTTGAGCTGGGCTTAGCTCTGGCACGTTTTGAGCCTAACCCAACCAATGCATCAGTGGGATCACCATATCCCGAAACAGATGTGGCTCTGGCTGTTCTTTGGGAGGTATGTGGCCTCTGCTTTTTATTGCTGTTGCCATCACCCTTCTCCTCAGAACCCTGCTCTGGCTTCCATGTCCTGTCCAGAACACAATTGTCATCAGAGTCCTCAACCTCCCTTTTGACTCTGTTAGACTGTAGGATATTATGGTGGCCCCCCTATTCTGCTCTTCCCCGACTGCCACTGTCGCTGCCCCAATGCCAATAGCGTGGCTACAGGGGCCACTACTACTACCACCACCAACATTGCTATGCCTGTGATCTGCAGCCTCCTCCTCCACCTCCTCCTAGGGGAAGTACAAATGCTGACTGCTCTCACACAAATCGTCAGCAGGGAGACTCCCTTGACAATCTGCCGTAGGGCAGGGTGGGGTTTTCTTGCCACTTCTTAGGAAAAAGGAAGTGGCCCTCTAGGAAGGGACAGTGAAGACTCCACTGAAAGCCTTCTTTGGGGCTGCAAGGAGGAGGAGCAGAAGGAACACTGTGACCCCTGTCAAGCTTGACAAAAGCTCCATTGAGTAGAGCTGAAACATTGCTGCTGGGTGAATAAAGACATCCACATTTTTTCACTGAATTTTTGGAGTGCTGCCTCTCCTTTTGGTCTAATATATATATATATATATATATATATATATATATATATATATATACACACACACAAAACTTAATTATATTGAACCCTGATAAAAAATAAATAAAAAAGAACAAAAAGTGCAAACAGGTTTCCGAGGGACATGTGATCATTCGTCTTCTTCCTTCTTTGTGATTTTGTCTGCCAACACAGGCAGTAAAATGCCACTGTCAAGACAGTTACTTGGCACAGCAGCTCCATACTTGCTTTTCCATAACAGTAAAGAAGGACACATCTGTAGTCCTCTAACCTATTCAAGAACCCAAACATCTTAATGGGATTATCCCATGATTAAGAATAAAAAGTAAAATCAGACATCATATACGTGTAACACTTAACAATCTCTTTCTTTTCTTTTATAATTCTTTTTGTTAGTTTTCAAAGAATAAACATATACAAACAAGCCTATACTTAGGTTAACAATCTCTTTCTAACAAAGCTAGAACCAGCCCTGTACCCCACATAGATCCAAAGATCTCCAATTTGTTACTCCAATTGTCTGCTAGCTTTATTTCAGGCTGCCAGACAAGTGGCCTGTCCTTTCTCAGGAGGCGTGTCTTTTCTACTACAGCTTTCTTCCTGTAAGGCTCCATTCACACGTCCTGTTTTTCTTTCCTGATTCGATCCTGATCCTGATCTGGATCCATTCATTTCAATGGGTCCTGAAAAAATCAGGATCGAATCAGGAAAGAAAAACAGGACGTGTGAATGGAGCCTAACTGTCATCACTTCACACAGTAGATTGGGCTGGAGGCTGTTAAATGATGGAACAGAGGTGTGTCGACCTCAACATCATAAGGAAGAGAATAATCAGCAGGGGGCGCTATACAAATGCTTTTGATTGAATAACTCAATGGCTATATTAAATGTATAATTCCATGCAATTCTAAAACTATTTTTTTAAAGGACAACCCCTTTTAATTGAAACCGTTCGATCGATTTCTCCTTCCTGACATCTTATTCCACAAATCAAAATCTTGGTTTTATGTTTGGCTAGGGAGTATCCATTTCTGCCATGTTAAATGAAATTCTGTAAGCATTGCCATCCCTCTTCATAACTCAGAAAGCTCTGCTTCTTCTGGTGGCAAATGAGTCCTAGTAGCGCAAACTGTGATATAGATTGAACAAAAAAAATAAAAATTGGGCTGATCCTTGATGTATACCCAATAACCAAAGTGTAATGACTTCCAATTAATCATTTGGAGTAGCGATTAGCTGTCACTATTTTTTTCATAAATTACATATTTTATATGCTGGTCAAACAGTTTTCTTTTTCCAGAGGACTTTTTATCCCCGGAGGGTAGCATTGTATTTTGGTATTATATGGCTACGGTACATACTGCATTTTTTTTTGTACTCTAGCCGACTCATAGCCTCTTAACAACTCATTAACGTCCTTTGAATACAAAGCAAACAAAATGATCGGCTCTTTAATAAAAAGGAAAGCAATTTCAGTGAATACATAATACACATGCTACACCTGACACAGCAAATAGAGCTCAGAAGAAGCAGGAGTCAATACCTGTATTAAATTAACCACTCCAGTGAGTAAAGATGTGATGATGATGTAAGATATATCACTAAGGGTGTCGGGAACCACACTGGGGAACTGTTTCCATTAACTTGGAAAGTAACCGATTTTTATTTTTTATATTTTTGCATCTATCAAAACCCAGCTAAATAAAGACTTCTCTATCATAAAATGAAACAGCAGCGCACAGTAGGCAAAGCTACTGTTAATGGAAAACTATATTGGTAATGAAATGCAAATGAAGTGATCACAGCCAGCAGCATTTTACAGGCTTGCTAAAGAAGGCTTCCTGCTGTGAATGCCATATCAGCTTTTAACACACATAGCCACGTTGCTCTAAGGACACCAATGGGAAAATAAATTAAGATGATTGTGCATTTGCTACCGAATTGGCAGGTAACCAAGTCAACTCTTCTGACAAAGTGGAAAAAAAACTTTCTTGAGCCAGCAGGTATGTTCTGTGCATTGATGCCAAGGGATTAGATTAAAACAATAATAACTGTATCCAATTCTAAGTTAACTAGGTCTATGTCTTCATGTAATGGTGTCACACTGTCACTCCCAGAATTATATCCTATCGCACAAGTCTATTTATCAACCAGATATTAACTAGATATTTTATAACAAGGAGCAGACAAAGAGTAACCAATCCTCAAAAATATATTATTATTATTATTATTATTATTATTATTATTATAATACAGGTGCATCTCAATAAATAGAATATCATTGAAAAGTTAATTTATTTCAATAATTCCTTTTAAAAAGTGAAACTCGGATATTTTGTAGACTCATTACACACAGAGTGATCTATTTCCAGTGTTTATTTCTTTTAATGTTGATGATTATTGCTTACAGCTAATGAAAATCCAAAAGACAGTTTCAGAAAATGAGATTATATAAAACCATTAAAAAAAATGATTTTAAAGGAAATGTGTCATCAGAAAATGACCTATTGTTTAAATCATGTTTTTATGTTTAAAGTATTTTTAAATAATTTTTATTTTTTGTATGTTATTTTTAATTTTCCATGTCCATATCTATATTTAAAAACAAACACCATAAACTCCTCCAGTTTTCGCACTGGCCATGAGACTTAATAAGAGACGCCACTTCTTGGTTTGCACAGATTACCTTAGTGCAGTTCCCTGCTTATCTATACACAGAGGTGAAATCATTACAGACATAATTAGGGCTCATCCACACGACCGTTGTTTTGTGGTCCACAATTTGTGGATCCGTAAAACCCAGATACCGGATGTGTGCATTCCTTATTTTGCGGAATGAAATGGCCAGCCCCTAATAGAACAGTCCTATACTTGTCCATAATACGGACAATAATAGGAAATGTTCTTTTTTTTTGCGAAACAGACTTGCAGACACGGAATGTACATTGAAGTGAATGGTTCCACATACGGGCCACAAAAAAACTGGAATGGACACAGACAAAAAATAAGTTTGCATGCTTGAGCCCTTAGAATAACAGATAAGACGGGATCCACCATTCACAATAGGTGATTGTCAAAGCTTAGTTATTCTTTACTTGTATCTGGCTGGAAAACTCATAGAAGTCAGTGAGGTCCTCTGTGTCTATGGCCCATGGGGCTGCCGTGAAGCAATTTTTTTTAATGCTTGTAAATGCTGTTAAGAACAGCTCAGGCAAGATGGCCGCACCCATAATCATGTTCAGGAAACAGAATGAATACATCTGCAATCAGAAAATAAAAACAGATTAGAAAAAAGGATATGTGCTGCTATCTGGTTTTAACTGGCAGATAACATTTTTGTTAACACATTTCCTTTGATACAGAAATGTTGGCCTACTGAAAAGTACAATACAAGGTCATGGCACTTTTGCATGAATTACTGCATCAATGTAGTGTGGCATGGAGGCGATCAGCTTGTGGCACTGCTAAGGTGTTATGAAAGCCCAGGTTGCTTTGATAGCAGCTTTCAGCTCATCTGCATTGTTGGGTCTGGTGTCTCTCAACTTCCTCTTCACAATACCCCATAGATTCTGTATGGGGTTAAGGTCAGGTGAGTTTGCTGGCCAATCAAGCACAGTGATACTGTGGTTATTAAAACAGGTATTGGTACTCTTCACAGTGTGAGTAGGTGCCAAGTTCTACTGGAAATATTAAATCAGCATCTCCACAAAGCTTGTCAGCAGAGAGAAGCATGAAATGTTCTAAAATTTCCTGGTAGATGGCTGCTCTGACTATAGACTTGATAAAACACAGTGGACCTACACCAGCAGATGACATGGCTCCCCAAACCATCACTGACTGTGGAAACTTCACACTAGACCTCAAATAACTTGGATTGTGTGTCTCTCCACTCTTCCTCCAGACTCTGTAATGTTGATTTCCAAATAAAATGCACAATTTACTTTAATCAGAAAACAGGATTTTAGACCACTGATCAACAGTCCAGTCTTCTTAGCCCAGGTAAGACGCTTCTGATGTTATCTCTGGGTTAAGATTGGCTTGACACATGGAACGTGACATGCTTTAGCCCATATACTGAATACATCTGTGTGTGGTGGCTCTTGAAGCACTGAATCCAGTCATAGTCCACTCCTTGTGTATCTTCCCCACATTCTTGAATGGTCTTTTCTTGACAATCCTTTCAAGGCTACGGTTCTCCCTGTTGCTTGTGCACCTTTTTCTACCATCGTCTTTCCTTCCACTCAACTTTCCATTATTATGCTTGGATCCAGCACTCTGTGAACAGCCAGCTTCTTTACTAATGACTCTTTGTGGCTTACCCTCCTTGTGGAGGGTGTCAATGACTGTCTTCTGGACCACTTTTAAAAGCGTTGGCCCCTTTTTGTTTAATGTTGAACAATGTGTATATAAAATGACTATATGGCACTTACTCATATAGTTTTTGTTAAAATTAATAATATTCTAATTTTCTGTCATACGGACTTTTGGGTTTTCTTTAGTTGTAAGCCATAATCATCAACATTAAAAGAAATAATCACTTCTAATATATCACTCTGTGTGTAATGACGCTATAGAATATAGGAGTTTCAGTTAGTGAATTGAATTACTGAAATAAATGAACTTTTTGATGATATTCTAATTTATTGAGATGCACCTGTCTATATTTACTATCTTTTCAATAAGCAACATTGAAGCATATTTACATACTGTATGTTCTTGTTTTTGTTAAAGTACATGGATTGATCAATAGGGGAAAATGTGGGTATCTGCAGGGCTGATACACATGTCCACCCTTACTTTTTTTTTAAATTTGGTTAAGGTCACCAATTTCTCATTAAACTATTTATGTATAATTCAAAATCTCTTCAAATCTCTTGAAAGGCTGCAAGTCACATTACAACCATTGGGTGTCCAAACATGGACTTATTTAGAGTCTTGTGAGTCTTGTGTGAGTACTTCAAAATCATGTTTTCCTTAAAAACATATCTCAGCATATGATGAGCCGAGAGAAAATGTAAGGAAGCATACTGGTTGTGATTGGACACATCTTTTTATAAAATACGTATATACATGTTACCTATGACTTGTATAAATATTGCGATATGTATATTATAAAGATCCCACGTTCAGGGGCGGATTGGCCATAGATCTTACAGGGAAATTTTCGGTGGGCCGATGCCCAGGGGCTGCCCGAGCATTCCTCACGGCTGGCCAGTAGAAGTTTTTGGGGTGTATTTTGTGCTGCTAGCAGTTTTTTATGTTGGGGCGGTATAATGTGCCACAATATTCTGCTGGCCCTGTCTTCCATGAATTTGGACCCGACTACAAAATGGGGCCACTTTTTGTATTTTTTCCAGGGCCACTTTAAGTTCTCAGTCCACCCCTGCCTACGTTACTGTCTACGTTAAACTCCAGAGCTGCACTCATTGTTTTGCTAGTTGTTAATAACTAGAGATGAGCGAGTAGTGAAATATTCGAAAGTTCGAAATTCGATTCGAATAGACCGCGAAATTCGACTATTCGACCGAATATCGAATCCCATTAAAGTCTATGGGGAAAAAATGCTCGCCACTTGGAAATCTCAATTCGACCACTTGGAGGTCACCAAGTCCACCCTGAAACCTCAGAAAAGGATGCCAACACTGCTGGAATGCAACTGGGACAGCAGGGGAAGCATGTCTGGGTGCATATAACGCGCCCAAGTCGCACTATTACGCCACTATCACAGCCTCTCAACAATACACTGCAAAGACAATGTAACTAGAGATGAGCGAGTAGTGTTCGATCGAGCCGGTATTCGATCGAATACTACGCTATTCGGCATACTCGATTTCAATCGAGTATAACGGCGATGGCGCACTTAGAATTCGTTTCCCCTCCCACCTTCCCTGGCGCTCTTTTTCCACCAATCAACATGCAGGGGGGGTATGACAGGCACGCTGAGCACGCTGGCAGCGGCGAAAACAGCGTCTACATGGATTGGCTGGAAAAACCATGTGACCTCGATATTAAA